>VWYH01002943.1:80680-180639 GCA_013399365.1 Pampusana beccarii | reverse complement strand
AGCTCCGAGTTCAGTTTTTGCTCCACCAGAGACTTCCTTAGTGTATGTTCTTGGACAAAGTGTGTCTTCCTCCGCCTCAGTTTTTCCGTATGTCTGATTAAGGACGCTCATTAGTGGCCTGGATGCACTGGGATAGTCAGGGACTGGAACCACACCAGTTCATAATCGTGTGAATTCCAGCAGTGCTTTGCAAATAGCATTCGGACATACAAATGCAGGCCTAGGAAGCTTGGCTGTCACTGAGCTTGTCACTTGGCTTTCTCATTACCATAATCAATACAGTTTACACCCAAAATAATCAATGAGTAGCTGTCAGGAGCATTGGGAGCTGTGTATCTAATCTTCTGCTCCAATTCTGATGACTATTTTCTCTACTGCTTGCACTACAGCTTGCATTGTTATAAAAATGTCAAGAAGTTCAGCATAATAAAATAAAATTTCATTTTTGATTTTCATTTCATTTTCAATTTTCATTTCAATTTTGATTCAAAGTTTAAGGTGCTGTCTCATTTAAGGTTTCCAGAATAGCTCAGCTAATGCAGACACTTGGTGTCAGCTTCTGTGGCCCATGCAGTTATTACAAAAATAATTTTTTCAATGCATTAAAAATAAGGTAGGTATAAATGCAGAACCCGGGTTCTTTGTGACTTTCTGGTGATAACAATTCAGATTAAGAAGAAATGACAATTAGTTACTGAATCTGTTGCAGCAGACAAATTATAACATTAAATTGTGCCCTTTTTTGCTTTGCTAGTTTTTCTTTAACAGTGTTTTTTAGCCTTCTGCCAACTCTCTACAGTTTCTCAGCAAATTGCTCAGTGGGCAACTGGCTGGTCAGCTCTAAGATCGTCTTTTAACAGCAGGAGAGGAGCGCACACCAAAGCTCTCCATAGCTGCATAAGCAGTATACACGATCTGTGCACACAGAGAGGATTTGATGTATCGCAGCAGTGCCAGCTTCTCTCTGTGTGTGCAGCTAAACTGGCCGTGTGCAGTCAAAAAACCTTCGTCCTGCTCCCTGTTGGGATTCCAGGAGCACTTTGCAAAAAACAAAAAGGCTGCTGGGGGTGGCTGCTCCTACTTGCTCATCTTAACGAACACGCGCTCATTATGCAGCAGGAGGGAGGATTGTGCTTCACCGTGACAGTTCATTTACTCTGACACCTGAGGGACCGTTTAGAAAGAGGGACATCAGAAGCAGGCCTTTTTTGCCCAGAAAATTGTCTCTTTGTGATATATGGCCTGCGTTCACAGGTGGAGCATCTCTGCCTCAGGGAACAGATACCTTTGAAGAAGAAAACAACCATAGTTTAAAATCACTTTAGGCTTGGCCCACAAAAAGGCATGAGGATCACTCACCTCATCTTCATGCCACTGATCTCTGGGAGCCCTTGTTCTTCTAAGTGACTTGCCCAAAGTCCCATGACAACTTAAATTCAATGCTGGAAGTAGGAGCTGTGCCCTTGGCAGCTGCTGTAACTACTCGGCAGAGGCTTACCTGTGGTTTGGTAAAACCAGGGGTGCTAAGCCATAGCCCTGGCAGCCTCCCCTGTGCTTTCTGTTCAGCCACGAATGATACGTGAGCAGAGTTGTAAGAGACCGGCTGGGCAAGAAGGTGAAGGCACCCGCTCTCCTTTTAACATCTGGCGACGAGGTTACTTCCAGATGGCTGTATGAGCTTTCCAAGTAGAAGTTTGATGTTCATGTTCAACAGATTATTTGCATCCAGAGAGGTCTGCGACATCTTTCAAATGCTGCCTGGGTAAGCAATAAATTAAAAACCAGTCACGAATGAGAAGACAGAGGGAAGCGACGCCAGGTGTTGAAAGCGGTGGACTAGGGCTGTTTAAACCTGATGCCCTGCCTGTCACACTTGGTCTCATTGCTGGCTGTAAAAGCAGTGTGCTTGTGCTCAGGGGCCTCAAGGTAGCAGCACTGTTGCATGTCTGAAGCAAGCGGACACCTGAGCACTTGCAGGCAAAGTACAAGAACTCCAAGAACATCTCTTCTGCCTCAAACCATTCATCACAGAGCCAGCTCTGTCCTCCCTTCTAACATTACTTCCCTTGCTGTGCATCCACAGGACCTCTTCTGGCTTAGGATCTCCTGACCTCGCCAAGTCACTAACATTGCGAATCCAAACCCCTTAGTTTTAGTGTTATTCAGTGCGATCATTTTTATCCCAGTTATGCTTAGAAGCCACTCCCAAGTTCCTGGTGTTGTTCTGCACACCCAGTAAATAGGAGCACCTTTCCAAAAAACAAATGTGGCACGTAATCCAGATGAAGCAAGTCACCGCTGCAGCTCTTTGCGTCTCTCTTGTAGTCTGGTCTGTGTACCTGACTTCTCATGTCAAGTCAAGCCCCGCTGAAATCAGCAGGAGCTTTGCCACAGGCATCAGCTGGACAAGGATTTAATCTCTAATATACTGAGTGTGATCCAAGGAAGTTAATGACACTTGGGTTTCATCTTCGTTACAGAGGGGCTGAATTTCTTGATGTGTTTGTTTATTTATTTGGGGTTTTGCTATTGACCAGGTGGTCTCTGATTCCTGACTCCTCTTTGTAATGAAGCCATTTGCAAATATGCTGCAGAATTGTTTACTAAACACAGTTTATCAAGCTTTTGGAATAAAAACTACTTAAGATGTCCAAGAGCTCTGGCTGGTGATACGCCTCGTACGATCTGTTTTTCAGTAATGGATTATAATTCCAAACACGACACTACTTATTCCACTCTGTGGAGTCTAATTAACTGTCAGAAATGCATTGTTGAAGGGATGATGGATTATACCAAGGAAAACATTAATGAAGCTCGTTCCAGGCAGCCCACATGAAGACCACAGCTGATGTCACTGCCTGCATGGAGAGTCTGTTCCTTTCAGTTTCCAAAGCCTCAAGCAGGGAGAACCTCAACTGCCTGTCAATCCCACCCAATTAAGAACCCATTAGACGCACCCTTTTCTCTCACTGTCATGATCAAGGTGATTTTTGTGGTTGCGAGCAGCTAGCTTTACCGCAGAAACAGACTGTGGAACGTGAGCGATGACTATCTGATAGTCACAGCACGACTTTATTACTCCTGACCTGACAGAGCTGCCTGCTAGCAGAGCCACTAGTAAAGTGGCCAAGGTGAGAGGATAAACTCTGCTTGGCAATATGTGCTTCCTAGGAGGTCAGGACCTGCCTCCTTTTGCGGAGTTGGGGATGGCTGAGAAGTCTGAGCTCCGAGGAACGAACAGAGCATTCGTCTTTTCTCTGCCTCTCTCCCTATTGCACCACCTCCAGCAGGATCACCGCAGCCCCTGTGGCGGCCTGCTGTGCCTCCTCACACAACTGGGGAAGCTATTTGTTTCGAGATCGTACTGGAGAACAGTCCTCCCAGCGCTGAGAGCTCCAGCTTCCCAGACAGCTTGATCCTCTCAGCACGGAGCTGCTGGAAACAGGGCAGAGAGCATCGTTCCAGCCCTCACCACAGCTCATCTCCCGCTGGCCGAGGCCGTGCCATCTGCTGAAGAGAGGAGAGCGTTTCTCTCCAGCCGCTCTCCAACCTTCGGGTGCCAGTTCGAAGGCAAGAGCAGCAAATGCGTCAGCGCGTAATTAGGTGGGAACGGATACCCGTGTGAACCCAGAGGACAGAGGTGAACAGAAGATGCTGGCAGGATAATTCTCACCTCATCCTGAGCAGATGGCACCAGATTAGCCCTTCTTTTTTTTTTTTCTTTCCTTTTTTTTTTTTGTAACCTTTTAAATAATGAAGCGGCAACCTGGTTAAAATAACCCCATCTGGATCATATAATCCTAATCTTCCTCAGGGTTAAGTGCAGGTTATCTCACCGTGGGCTGAGGTAAGCACGTGGTCGCTGGCACACAAATTGCATGTCTGGAAATCGATTCGTTAAGCAACTTCATTTCCACACATGTTAAATCTGGGATTAGAAATTCTCCCTTCTAGCTGAAGGCCCTTGACCAGAAACCTAAACTAGTGGATATTCCACTGCTGCCTTTTTTTTACCATTAGCAGTTCTCTCCCCATTCACCAAATCTGCAACAAGCTGAAAGGACAAGAAAGAACCTTACTCTGAATTTAGCTGGGCTCACATTTGCCAACCTCAGAGCTGGCCCTGGGCTTGTAAGAGGCTGGATAAGAGAGCAGGTTGTGAACCGTTCTCTGTTTCTACTCAACGGTGTGTTCAGCTACTTCGTTTATTATAGTGGGATACCCTAAGGATTGAGTTTAAGACTTGAGCCTTCCAGTTCCTCCTCCCAGTCTCTGCAGGACCAGCCTGTGAAAGGCTGTGGGTACCGAGATGGGAAGGGGCTTAAGGGCGATGCAGTAAATTCTGAATAAAACTAGTGGGATTAAATGAAGCACAGAGAGGTTGACACTATCAAGAATTATATCCTATTAGACTACAGGATAATCCCAAGAGAGGTGGCAGAATGCGGCAGACGGTTTAAACCAAATTGCTTATACCAGCTTGTGAATTCTGGAAGATAAAAGGCAGCAGATAAATTAATTAAAAATCGATGGTTCAGACATGCCTTGATATGCCCCTTACTGTCCCTGGAAATCATGAGGAGAGAGAAGAGTACAAAGCGAACGGAGTAGCACAAGTACAAGGCTCCTAGCATTTTCTTCTTTGGCGTTTGATTATGTCAGTTAATTTAAGCCCAAGACACTGCAACACAAAAAACATTCCAGCAAACAAAAGTCTTATCTGAACAAGTCATTTTTCACCTTTTTTATGACTGCATTTATTAGGCAATCTCCGAAATAAAGTTCACCTCGCTTATATCTCATCATGAAGACTCCGTGTCTGCTGAAATGAAAGCGATTAATTGAGGTCTTTTACAGAGAGTCGCATTACTTTCTCTCATGCATCATTGAGTTAATTGTTTAATGACATATAAATCCTAATGGTTCAAAAGGTCTGGGGCTGTGCTGGAACTGCATCGCAAAGCTGTATTTCATCTATCTTTTCTCACAGAAGAGCGACTTCCACTTTCCTGTGAAGAAGGAGGCATCTCTTTGAAATATTGTTGTGGCAGCCATCAAAAGGTGTGATATGAAATGTTTATTCACACACAGATACCAGATATTAAACGAAATGAAACATATGTGATTGCCTGTTTGTTTATTATTCCCCTGTTAAACCCTAAAGACATTTTCCTATCACTTTCTCCTGTTGGATTAGCAGTTGAATAATATACGTCTGTTTGATGTAGTGTGTTAGTTTCATTAGATAATATTTCTCATTAAGGAAATATCACAAATTAATTAATTTGTAAAAAAAGACTGAACATTTTGTTAATAGTGCTTTGGATTTATTTGGTACCTTTTATGTAAGAATCTTGGAGTGCTCTGCAGAACTGAATTAATTAATGCTGAAGTTGCATTTTCTATAATACAACTCTGATTTTTGGCACCTTTGGGACTATAGCTTGTTGTTTGTCCTTTAAACAGGGTGTTTGGACCCACCTCTGGCAGATGCTCGGTAACTGCATCACCGAGTGATGCAGGAACTCATGGACCCTTTCATGGCCTTGGCCACGTTCTCATATCGGCATAAAGTGCACTGACCCTTGCCTTGCAGAATCTTTCTGGGGACACTTTCTGAGCCCCTTCTCTGGGTTTTTTCACTGCCAATAAATGTCTTCTTTTTGTGAACACCTAGAGCACAGTGAGGACATGGTTTCTGCTCCTGTCTCTGCCTCTTCAGGCGATGCAAGAGAAAGTGGACCAGAAAGAGTTGAAGCTCCCACAGTCACAGTAGATGCCCAGCATTTAGAATTGCCGTATCACCTCTGTATCCTTGGTCTAAATGCTTCTGTGCAGGTACTTTCCCCTTCTGTCCCTAAGTATGACAGTTTCCTTGTGAACACTCTGGTTTGGGCATTTAGCCGGTGTTTCGTTACGCTTTGCTGAGTGTGTGAATGAGATCTGCAGACAACCTGGGCCCACAGGCTGCCATCAGGCTTCACTTCGCTTCCAGCGGCAGGAAGATGCTCTGAGCTTGTCTCGTATCCTGCTGCCAAAACAAGCAAAAAAGCACACAAGGCCGGTGTGAGTTTCCCTCAGATAATTTTCTTTCCGCTGCCACTGGCTTCTTATTATTATTTGTAGCCATTTTGTGAATGGGACTGAATGCCTCTGTTTCACAAAAAAAAGAAATGGCCGTTTCTCAAACCCTTACTCCGAAGGCTAGCAACGACGATTCTGCATTGCAGACCAACCTTTATAATGTGTAAATTATCATGTCCACTACAATGAGTTGAAAATCTAGCATGGAAATATCCGCCGTGGCTGGGGAAATTCGAACACATTTGCAAACATCCCTTGTCTGCAACAGAAACAATAGGCTGAGCACAGCTGCCTAGAAACAGCTGCAGCTTTTGCAATGCCTGCTTTTCGGAGAGATGACATCTGCGGAGGTGCCGTGGCAGATCCAGACCGTTTGATGTGAGGAGAACACCCTCTACGTTGAAATGGTGCATATAAGCTCATGCACCTTTAGGAGCTGCTCTGGACCTTTACCGAAGATGTGAACACGTCCTGGAGATTTTTGTTAGGAGTGCCAGCAAGTTGATAGTCAAAAGCTGACAGAGAGGATTAGAGATTGAGCAGCTCAAAATATTCGCAAAATCTCTTTGTGGCTTCCCTGCAGGAAAAGTGCTCACATAAAGGCAACAAGTGTGTGCGGAACTCTGGCAATTTCTCTTAAGAATGTAGCTCCTGTGATTGTCGCTGTGATGTTTCCCTGGCAGTAAACAGCCGAGATAACCGGCTCTTCTTTTAAAGCTTCTGTATCATTTCTGCCTGTCTCTGGGTAGAGGGGGAGCCTTTGCACGACTGGGACCTGACAGAGGGCTCCTGGCTTCGTGTTCTGCTCATGCGGGACCAGTATGGGGATCCTTGCAAAATTCCACCCTGGGGAGTCTGTTAAACAACACTGTGTAATATACCATGCAAAAGGACCTCCAGATTTGGCTCATACATAGGAAGTCCAATGTAGCACCAACATTTTCCTTGAAACTGTTAAAACCGAGATTAGGCACACGCTCCAAAAGAACAGGAATGGCAAACGAATGTGACTGAAGCTCAGGTAGATCAACTACAACTCATTTAGGCTGATGAACAACTTTACTTTGCAGAAAGCATCAAAGATCGTGTGAGACACGGTTTAACGCTGCATCAAAGGAAGCGCAACCTCTTCCACAAGTACGGGTGCCTTGAACATCACGTTGCAATGGCAAATGGTCTGATTCTGCGTCCAGATGAGCAATGCGACCGGCTGAATCACGGAGACAACCCGATATATCATCATTTGCCTTTTATTTAATACACAATAACATTGCCTCTAAGCCTAAATTAGTTGCACAGTAGTACATATGAGTCACTTAATTGTAATTGTTATTACCTTAATTTCTACAATTACAGTGGATAAACAACGGTACTTCATTTTCCAAGTGACGGGGCTTACATTTAGAGCATGTTTTCTTTCTACCTGGTGCATTTTTCATGGCAATTCTCTAGAAAACTTACTCAATGTAAATCCTCCCTAGCAGAGGATTCTGAAGCATCGTAACACGCTGTGTTAAGAAATTACCCTTCAGCTGTGGCCACCTCCTGGTGGGACATAGTGCTTGATTAACACCAACCCACCGTACCAGGCAACAACTCCAGTAGGAGCTGAGGAACCAAGCAAACACTCTCCTGGTTTATTTTCTGCACCCCACAGAGAGGTTTAAATCCATTGTTCCATCAGATTTATAGCTTTTCCAGACATTGTCCTTGTCCTTTTTTTTTTACTCTGAATGGTAAATATGTATTCTGTAGATCCTGGTCCTGGGTTCGGTTCTAGACGATTGCACCAGGAGCCGTGTTACCTCTCCAGCCGCGGAGCCCTGGCGATGGATCACAGCTGCTGCACACATGCAGATCTATAAGAGGAGAGTTCACTAATGACTTGAATTTCTGCATTCTCCCATCAAGCTACAATCCCTTTAATTATAAGCCTGTAACATTTTTCAGTAGTTCTCACTTCCCAGCAAATAGTTTGCCTAATAGTAGCTGTATTGATGGACCCATCTAACAGAGCAGAGAAAGAACCAAAGCTCGTAGATTTAAAATGAATGGAGTGTTTACCTGTACATCATTTTAATGGATGGTGAAATTCATTCTCATGATAGACCCATAAATGTCACTTTCTGTCTGCCACAGCAAAATACTTGTGTAACAAATGGCATGCTGCATTAATACCCAACAAGAGGACGTTCAAAGCAGCTTGACTTGCATTACACACGCTAATAAAGGCTCAGCCTGGGATTTTTATTCTTTCCATTGGCTCAGGGAGCAGCAGAAACACATGGGTGGAGGTACAGCAATGAGGAAGATGAATGATATGAAGACAAATAAACCAGTCTGGTTTCCCAGAAATGATATCTGTTTGTTGAACTTGGGTTTATTCCAGATGCTCTGGTCGAAACAATTAGTTATTTTTTTTTTTTACCTGTAGCTTCCTCTCCAATTTATACACAACCCACGGTCGGTTTGCTCAGCTAGCCTGTGCTCCAAGGAAACTCTGAGACAATCAGTTCCTTACATTCCTCAGTGAAAACAGACAGTGACATCTCTGAAATCCCAGTGTCCAGGGAGGCGAGGAAATCAAAGCCCTCGGACTGACACGGGTGCCAGTGGAAGAAGAAACACGGCCCTTTGCTGTTTCACATCTGGTTCGCCACAGTCTGCAGCTTTCTGTGCGTGTCTGCAAAGCACTTTGGGCACTGTTGACAGTACGCAAACAGCAAGCATCCAAACATACGCAGCCTTCCTTTTGTTTTCCAGCATGTCTGTGTGCCTTCTACCCAGGAAAAGCTTTTCTCACATTCCCTTTACCGGATTCCCCTGGATTGTGGAGCGGTACAGGTACAAAAGCAGCAATGCTGGGCTCAGGGGGTGGCGTGCAAGGTAGAAATGGCATCGCTGTTGCTCGGTAGGGAAGCAACTGCGATCGCTGTGCCGGTACTCAGCTCTGTTTCTGTCCTTCTGCTTTAAAAAAAAAGCTGTTTGTCTGCCTCACAAATCAATACTGATGTCTGGAGAGAGGCTTGTGGAAATTCAGAAGGGTGAAACCAGAAGAATTCTTTAGAATTAAAGAGTTCCTTAGCGATAACTCAGAAACTGTGTAGTTCTGTAGGGATTAGGTCCTTCCGATACCTGTAAATCATCCACTAGACTTTAACAGAGAATGATGTCTTGTGTAAAGGGTTGTAAAAGTAGGTTCAAAATGTAGAGAAGAATAGTCTCTCTCTCTCTTAAGTTTCCCACAAGCAGCTGTCTTCCTGGTATTTTTGATGTACTTACCACCCTGTGATGGGGACATCTGGAGGTTTCATGAGCTATAAACAGCCCCACCACCACTTTGTGTTCGAGGCGCTTCCTAAGCAAGAAGTCCCGTGAAAGCTTCCTTGAATCATCCTTTGTTGTTCAAGAAGGGTTTTAATGAAGGATGCCTACCTGAAGAGAACACTCTTTGTGCCCTTCCCTGGCAAGGTGGGTGATAAATTCGGAATAGAGATGGATTAGGAATCCCTAATCACGGATGCCCAAACTAATGGAAGTGTGATGCCTGTGAGTCTAATAGGACCGGAGTGACTGAGGTGAATCACTTAATTCATAGAAAGCTTCTCCCACCCACCCTCTGCCAATTTTTTGTTATACCTTTGGATTCTTCTTGCCCCACTTTGGCTTAATTTCAACACCTCTGTATCTAAACCTTGAAAGGGTACCCCTCCTGCTATGAAAAAGTGCTGCAGCTCCATTTCCAAGACCTCCTCGGCTCCGTCAAATCAACCTAAATGGTTAACTGGGCCTGGATGGACTATTTGCTAATTGGAGTTTTCTGTGTTGGAGAAATGTTTGTTAATTTGCATTTTCCAATGTAAATATCCCCTGGATACCAGAGCTTAAAGCTACAAATCCTTTCCCAGAAAGAAGCTGCTAGGGACAGAGCTTGTGTAATGCAGAACAGTTTTCCCCTGCTTGCCAATTCCCATGATCAATGGCCATTTTTCCTCAGCCTTGGCTACAGCTCAGGTGGCCCCGGAGCATCCAGAAGGGCAGCGCTGCTTAGATTTTGGCTGGAATCGTATCTCAGGTCTCCATCAGAGAGCCAAGAGCATCTGTTAATCTCTTGAGCGCTGACACCGGATCAGGACACACGGCAATTGGCAGCCCCTCGGCGAGATGGGATCTGAAGCGTTCAGCTGCTGCCGCTGTTTTCTCTTGCTGAGCTGTTGTGAGAATATGTTGAAGGCAAATACCCTCGCTCCACTCTGATGGCCTCTCTAGCTTTTTATGTGAGGAGAGTGGTAATTCCACAGCGATATTTCAAGAAAGCTGGTTCTCTGTATTTAAGAGGTTTGAATTGTGAAGAGAATGGGAAAATATAATCTTCTTACATTATCATTAAAGGCATCAACTAATCCTGCTGCAAACGGTGCGATGTGCTGATCGGTAGGAAAACATTTCTGCTGCATGGGAATACGTATCGCCAGCGAATGAATACTTCTTCTCTAGTTCCTCGAATGCTTATCTGTGTCTGATAAATTCCACATCCATGCCTAGTTAATACAGAATCCCCACATAGCAAAGGCTTCATCCCTTTCTCTAAATATTTTCCTTTTTCCGCTGCTGTGTAAATTCAGCCTGCCTAAAATCAACAAACTAATGATGCTGGAATATAAATGTGCATAGTCAGGTGGGCTAATTGTCAGACCAAGGGTCTCACATGCAGTTTTCTTATTTTGCTCCTGACTCGATCTGCTGCCTTAGGCAAATCACTTCACCTCTTTCTGCTTCATGCTACACCCATAGGGACAACATTTATCAGTGTGTCCAGCTCTGTCCCGCTCCTTTTGAAAAGAGAAAAAAGAATGTGGGAAGAAGCATTTAGTTGTGTGATGGGGATCTCTATCTGCCCTCCTGTGCGTGGCAGGATGAGGGAAATTCTAACTGTTGATTCCTCACTTTTGCAGAGAAACACCCCAGCGAGTGAGCCATGAGGTGGGACCCGGTCGTGCCAGCTCCCCAGAGAGGAAGAGAGACGTGAGCAAGGTCAGCGAGCTTCTGAACAAGAGGATTTATGGTGGAAAGAGGTATGTTTTCCTACTATTACAGGTGCAAATTGGGTGGATTCACCTTGCTGCCGTGTGTTTACAACAGGTCCATCTACAGACGTGCAGCAAAGTGGCTCTGCTGATGACATGTGCCGCTTCTCTTTCTTGGTGTCTTTGTGCAGGGATCAGCCATTCTCTGGGCCTTGAGCTCTCAGTTCTGCGGTGGCTTCAAAAAAGCCTCCCATGGTTTGGGTGGACTTCCCATAAGCGAAAATCTGAGCTAAAATGTTGGGGGCTGGCTAAAATGGTATTAATAGAAATGGAGTTGGAGGTTTGGTGCAGGTTGTGCAGAAATGTGAGTCAAAGCCAAGAATGCCTGTAGAGGTGTGTGGGCTGGGGACAATAACAGTGGATTTAGTTCCAGGGAAAGGAGGTTTCACAAGTAGAAAGTACATACGAGCAAGACAAATGCAAAGGGGCTATCACATTGAAGGCTGGAGGAGTTGAAGCACCTGATACGCGAATGAGAAATATTGTGTTAAGAAGCCTAAGGCTCGTTGGGAACAGCAGCTCTGCAACAATAGCTGGAATTGTCTTGGACACGTGGGTTGACCATCACCAAGTGCCGATACAACCAGCTTCTGACACTGCTGTCAGCAGACCTGAGGTTTGCAGCCAGCTGGCAGCCGAGGGTGAGTCTCTTATTTTAACATTTATTTTGTGCCAGTGTTTTGCAGTGCATCTGAGTGATTGCAGCACTGTTTGAAAATGAACAAAATTGGTTTGGATTTCCCATTTCTTCTTCTACTTTTTTTTTTTTTTCCTTAATGACTTGCTTTTAGTTAATGAAACATCCTGCTTCTTAGGAAAGAAAAGAATAGACCATGATTTCCAGCCAAATGTGTGTTTGCCAGTGCCTGTCAGCATAATACCCCATAAAAGTTTGTGCATGGATCTGGGCGCAGGAAGCTGGTTGCAGGATCAGGACCTGAGACTTGTCATTTGTCATTTTCATGTGTCATCTGGCATTCTAATTTAGGGCTTGCTTGTTGGCCTTTTATCAAGATGTGAAAGTGTCAATTACCGTCATTAATCTGAGTGGACATACCAGGAACTGAAGTGGGAACACACAGAGGGGGACTCAAACTTTCTGTAGCTTGGACTCCACGTCTCCGTCTTCTGTGGGCTGGACACAGACGACTTGTGTAATCCTGATTGAAAAGTGGGTAACAGTTCCGAATTAAAAGGAAAGCATCCTTTGTCAGCTTTTATGCATTTTTTTTAAAAAGCTTTTTATCCCATATGTGGGGAGAAAAAGACAAAGGATGCCTTTGAATAGCAACTGTGTCTTGGAAACATTTTTAAGATCCCTTTAAATACAAGCTAGAGCGTATTTCCCGACAGTATGAAATGCTATTACATTAAAAATGTAGCAATGATGTTTTATGAAGAGGAAACATTTCTAATGTAAAAGTAGTGTTATTTTTAAATGAGTTGCTTTTATGAAATGGATGAGGTGGTTTTATTAAAAAAGGCCATTGGGGAGGGAGAACTCTGACTGTGTTTCTGTCCCACTGTATAATGCAAATCTGCGTTTTTCCCCCACTCCCTTTTTTGAAAAGCAGGGGTTAGGCTCTGATCTTTTGGGTTTTCTCCAGATGCAGTTTAGGCTCTGTCTGCACGCACAAATGCTTTACACAAAGGGTATAGTAGCAGCTGTTGACAAAGGCAAGGTGTTTCTTTGCCCCAAATATTGACTGAGCTTGTGGAAAACTGTGCTTAGGCAAAGTTTGCGTTTAGCATTATCGCAAATTCTTCTCCTCTGCCGTGTAGGAATTGCTGTGACAGCAGGTACGCAGTACTCCGGAGCAAGGAGGAGAGCGAGCAGATATCAAACGCATCGCCACCACATCCAGGGTGCACCTCTCGCTGGAATTCGCTCTGTCACCATTGCCAGGCGCTTGGTTCTGGTAGCAAAGGGCTTTGTGCTTAATTCAGGGTTATTAATTTGCTATCCTGGCTATTGCACGGAAAGAGAAAACTGCGCAGCAAGTGGTTGGTTAAGGGTGCAAGTTCCAGCTCATCCCTCCTGCCAAAGGTGGGATTCTGTGTGAAGAGAGGGAAGCATCAGCAGCTTCGTGCGTCTCCACCACAGGGCTGGAAACATAAACACTGCGTAATTCGGTTAAGTGGGAAGAGAAGGCAAACTCATCATAATAGCTCAAAATAAGAAGCTGAAAACCAACAGCCACCCTGAAAACAGCAAATAACAGCTGCTTTTTGCGGGAGGAGCAACAGCCAATTTTCCTTCTCATAAAAGAGAGCAATGATGGGTGTCTCTGCGAGCGTGCTGCAGCTGCAGCCGTCTCTCCGAGCACAGCTCTAACCAAGTTTCTGGAACAATATGATAAATTATATCTGCATAATCAGAAGAATTCAGGATCCTAACCGAGCCGAACTGCTAACAGGCAATAAAGCCAGGGCACCAACACGCTCACCCCGTAAAGTTACCTTTATATTTGCATGAGTGCACTGCTTCTGGAAATATTTTTGGTTTAATATAATGCATTTGTGCATTCTTTGAGTAATGGGTTTGGAACTGTTGAAATGAAAGTTAGGGGAACGTACGCTGCTTCTCTCCTGTCTCCTCTTCCCTGAGAGCACTCCGCTGTTCCCATCTACATCACTGTCACTTCAGACCAATTTGCTGAACTGTGATTCATAATACTGGGTTCTCATCTGCATCACCTGTGTGGTTTGTTTTCTCGTTTAAAGCTCTGGTTCCTGGAATTACATTATTTTCCCACAACCTCAACGTACTTCTTTCTCTCCCCCGTAGCAAGCATCACATCTTCATGTTTGCGGGCAGAGGGAAAAACCTTGGGAACGCACACTCCAAAGGTCAAAAGAAGTAAAATGCTCGGAAAATATTTCTTTTAAGTGCACTTTGTTGGATGAAGTTACGAGGATAGAAATAACTATGTAGCTGTCGTACAGAACAGTGACGCAGATACTTGCTTGCTCAGAATGAACCTGAAGACACACTGTGAGTGGCACAGGACCAAAGACAGATTTAAACTTTGTTTTCAGAGGTGAAATTCCTCCTTTTCCCAAGTATGATCTTGGCTTCTCTCAGGGTACGTAGTGACTTGGTTTATGTCCTAGAGAGGTAGCACTTTACCAGTCCTATGGCCAACCTCAGGTGTTCCATGGTTCTGTTATTCATCCCAGGAAATTCGTGTTATTGAGCAAAGGCAGAAGCCACCAGTCCTGTCACATTGTCATCCAACGATGCACTCCACGTAGCAGGAGGGGAAAGACGCTCGGGCACCCGAGGAAATAACTGCTGAATACCCATCATCTCTTTGATCTGTGTGTTGTTGCTGCAGTCGTATCGCTGGTACTTCTCCCCACCTCAGTGTCTTATTGTTTCATCAAACATTGCAAGAGTCATGAAGTATCTTTTTTCCCTCCACGGATCTTCATTTTCTAGCACTGCACAAGTATATGAATATTTCAGCTTTCCATTCAAATTAAGAACATAAATAGTTATGTAGAACAACTGGTTGCAGATAGAGTGTGCTTCAGGTTAAGTTTCTATAATTGCTGGAGTTGAAAGGCAGAGGAAAAATCCTCCTAGTGTTTGTTTTGTCTTTAATCATGCCTTTACAAAGTCAGTTTTGTGACTCCCTGGGGTTTAGCTGGATTTTTTGCATATCTAAGAGAAGCGGTGTTTCCTTCCCCCTTCTCTGTCCGTTATTTGTCTATTCCTTTGTGTCAGGTCCAGCGTTAAGTTGCGAGCATCCTCTGGGCTGTGGTGATAATTATATTTATCCCTCAGAGATGGTTTTCATTGGGCTTGCAAAGAAGACAGGGCCCCTGAGATCTGCTGTCTTTGCCCCTCTGATAGCTTTTGATCCATTTGGAGATTTCAAACACATTTTTCCAGAGTGTGTCAGTCTCAAAGACAGTGTTATTTTTATTACCCAAAGGGATGGCAGAATCCTATATTTCTATAGGTTTTACAAACATAGGTGGCCAGAGAAAAGACTCTTAGTCTCACTATTGGGGCCTGCACTGTAAGGCCACCCTTATTAGAAACCAGGTTCTGTGTGGGAGACGTTGCAAATGTCCCAAGAACAGAGAAGCTGCTTTGTGCGTGTGCATCTCACTAAGCAACAGCGCCTAAACCTCGATCCATTTCCATAGGAAATTCAGCATTCTCTGGTTCCACTGCTCACACAGTGACCTGAGTGTTAATAAGCTTATATATTTAGCTTATGTCTTTATGTGGTGTTGTTTTCACTGTTGAAACAATATCACTGGTGTCTATCACATTAATTGTTTTCCCCTGCCCCAAGAAAGGAGCATCTGAAGACTGGAAGTGGCATAAACGTTGCTGTGTTTCAGCTAGAAAAGGCGATGCCCAAGAAACACAGCCCATGTCTGGCATTTTGGAAAGCACTGAACACTCTGATCCCTTCCCTTCCAGGAGACAGAGATGCTTCTTGGATGCATGATTCGAGTTAACTTAATGATTTAGTCTCTTCTACATCTAAATGAGCTGGTACAGCGCACCCTCTGGGAGCAGCGCAATGACCTCATGTCTGGAAGAGCACAGCGCACCCTGTTTGGCCGCTTCCAGCAAGAACAAATGCACTTTCTGGATGTTTGCAGGTTCGATTTTCAGTGGTGCTCTGTACTGAGCATCTTCCTTTAAGAAAAAGATGCACAAATGTCCAGTTTTCAAGGGATCAGGAGTGTCCCAGTTTCCCGCGTGAGAAAAAGGTAGGCTCTGGGTATAAAACAATTCCGGTTAAATACTCTCTTCCTTTCAAATGTGCATCTAAACCTTTCTGAAAAACGCTGGAACCTCATTTAATCGGGTCTCTCCTTCACTGCATTTCGGTGAACTCTGAGGGCAGACAAAAGGCCTCTTGCAATGTGAGTTGGGAAGGGACCTGCACCCTTCCCCCCCGCCAGCCTTGCAACACAAGGACACTCATTGCTCTTCCCTGTCAAAAGCTCTAATTCCTAATTTAGGAGGTAATTCTAGTGCAAATTAGCGCGCCTTGCAGATAGAATTAGAGTCTGTGTGATGATTTGGAAAATACAATCAATTTACTCCAATTGTTTGTACATGTCAGATCTCTCCAATAATGAAGAATTTACTCCTCGTGCGTGAATACAAACAATGAGCTATTAGCCATGCGAGATGAGAGAGTCTGTCAGAAACAACAATCCCAAGATGCGATGTGCGACATTTGAACGTTTCGAGATGTTGCCCTGTGTGGAAGGCAGAAAGGATCTCCAGCTGTTTCCAAGAGCTGTGAGCTATTTCTCAATACTTGTACATCAGCTGAGAGTGTGTCCAGTGCTCCCACCTCTTCTACAGCTCTTCCAGACTCTCCCTTTGTTCCACATCCATCCAGGGCTCATTAGAGGGTAAATGGAGAGTGACTGTTGATCTAATCCTTAATTTCTGGTCTTTTCATGGTCTGATCTAAACAGCTTTTTCGGAAGCAAACAATATGCATATTTCATGAAATTCATTTCAATATCTGTTTAATCGTGAACGCTGTCTGTGAGGCTGAGATGCTTACTGCTCCTTGTGAATGGGTTGAGCTAATGACAAGGGAAACTGAGAAACCGGTAATGAATTTCTGTGCGCTAAGCCTTCTTCAGTCTCTTGCTCCTCTCCCTCTTGCCTCAGGAACTAGTTCTTTTGCCTAAATCAAATGACAGGCAACCTTCTTCCTTTTTAGACACATGGATGAGGAGTTTTGGCTGCGCCAGAGAAAAGCCATTCCCAGGAAAAGGCTCCCTTTAATCCCCATCATGCTTTAGCCCGTGCTGGCTTCTGAGGCCCAGGATGCAGAGATCCCCTCTCTGCTGATGCAGGTGGGAGATTCTTGTGGCTGTGAATTACTCAGGCGTGCAGATGTTTAAGCATATGTATCGTATCGCCGGGGGCAGCCTTAATGCGGTGGGAAATGTATGAGATGGTAAAACCTACATTATCTGGGATTTAGGATGTTTGCTTTGCAGAACAAGGGATTAGAGAATAGAAAGCTGAAATGACCATCTGTCTGCAGAAAAAGGATCCTGTGAATTAAAATTTCCATGGCCATTTTCCCTAATCTTCTTGACTTTATTTGGTATCTTCTATCAGAGCTGACGTCCTTGTGCCCCAAACAGTACCATAGTTCATTTACCACACGCGGAAGTTTTCTTCTACTTGCGTCTTTCTACAAGGAGTTGCAAGGTATCTGCAGAAAGCATTTACTTCTCTCTCGCTCTTGGAGTTTCCCATCGTTTGCAGCCCTATATAATCTTAAAGCTTCCGGCACCTTCTGTCTCCAAAGACCGACAGCTGTGAGCGTGCACCTGGGTTTTGTGTTGCTTCTGCATCTAGTATTGAAATGCAATTGCCTCTGGGGTGGAATGACTCACGCCGTTGAACCGTATCACTGCACAATAGTTTAGATCAGCAAGTAAGTAGCAATACCGTGTGCTTATATACTAGTGCTGTCAATTTTTGCGATGCGATTGTGGATCTTGCGGTATTTGATGTTTCTCTGTAGGACCCCAGTTCCTGGAACCATAGGAACCTCGAGCTTTTGTTTTTAAATAAGCTTCTAGGCCTTGTGGCTATGGAGAAGAAATCTGAAAAGTGTTTTGAAAGTGTAGCCTACAGATTCACAGCCCAGAAAGCTGAAAGCCCCAAGCTTATTAATTTTAAATCTCATTATTTTTAAGAGCAAATTATGTTTCCCTTAAAGAAGCAGACACATAATACCTGCAAAGAGCGGGTAGATCCTTGGTTCTGTAGCGGAACTGTGCACTGTAAATTGCAGAGGCCTCTGCTCACCTGACGTGACTGATACAGAGATGCTTAGAGACTGAATGAAATAAAGCTCTTTTCTGTGTTTCGTGAAACCTTTCCTTGCCCTCCTTCTTTGGCAGGTGTAGTTCTGAAGGCAGAGCCTGCCTGTGGGAGCTTGATTCTGAGTATCTTCAGTCAGACAAAGAGGTTGCTGAGCTCTAATCAGCGCTGGCGAAGTGGTTTGTAGTTGTGCTGGCATTAGTATGTGCTCTCCAGAGGCTCACAGGTATCTTCAGAGCAAAACACAAAATAGATTGGGGCTCTCACCCTTGGGCAGGACGTCTTGCGGCGTTGGAGCCCGAGGGGGTTTTTGCTGCACTGTGTTTTCCTTTTCCTGTTTTTTAACTTACGCACAAACCAGCGCCGCCACTTAGCATTTCTTTGTTTACAGCAAGGTGAGTCGTATTTACAGTGCTGGGGAATTGTCAGGAGCTGCATTCTGCTCGTCATCTGTTTCTTTTTTTCCCCATTTCAGAAAGCAATTAGCAGGCGGAGCATGCGAATAACAAAATGTGCTGGAAGGGGCTGTTCACCCAACTGTGCTGAACGAAACCGCTGCCTGTCAGTTGCTGCAAGCGTCTGACAGCTGTGACACCAGGGTACAACCCAGGTCCTGCAAACAGAGATGCCCCGGACTGGAAAATCAGCAGAGAAGGAAGAGATGCACATGAAATAGCAACTGGACTTCAGGGTGCTTGAGGAGACTGTCTTGGGGCAAACAGCATAGCGCTTGGTCCTTCCTCTTTCCATATAAGCTGATGAGTTGGCCATGTAGACTTTTAGCACTGTCCTGAGCTGTTCTTGTCTTAGAAAGAAAGAATAGGGGAAAAAACTTCTTTAGTGCTTATTTCTGCTACCTCGGATGTGTGCGTGACTGGTGTTTTTTTAAAAGATGCAGGACAATGGAGTAGTGTTTCATGAACATTTAAAAATAAATTATCTACAAGTTAATATTTTACTTCTGTTGCATGGGAAATTTTGCTGCTGTTGGAGTTATTGTACTGAGTCTGGGTGCTGGATTCAATCAGGAAAGTGTGAAGCAAAGGGATTTTAGTCTGCTTTAAGTGCGTGTGTCTGTGCAAACGTGGAGCTGCTACAGACTTTTCCATTATTCAGATGTTAGATGTCTTGTTCTAAGTGTGGACTTGGTGTTCCGAAACTCAGCCTCTCCTCTATATATGTGACTTGGGGGAGGGATGAGATTACCCCTGTTGTTTTGGAAAAGGAGCACAGTAAGGCTTTTTGAGCTGCAAGACTGAAATATGTGTATGTGCTTTGTCCAGAGCTGTGCAAGTCTCAGAAAAACAGGTTAGAGCAGCACCTGGCAACCAGGAGGCTTGGGTTTCGTTACCAACCTGCTCTGGAAACTTGAGCACACTGCAAATTTAAAGCTCACATCTCTCGCTTTGCTTTACAGAGTTAGGTCTGGGTGAGGAAACTCATTTTTTGCAAAACACTCAGGCCCTGTTCTATAACAGAAAATGCTGTCTCTCCAGGGTGAGGGACCAGAAGCGAGAGGAGAGGAAAGGACATGGAGTGCTGAGCTGTCACAAGTGACAAAAACATAGCGTGGTGTCTTGGTGCTCCGGGCTGCAGGGCTGAAGTGAAGCATCGTGACCAACCAAGCCTCTGAGGGAGAATTTTGATTCTTCGTCTTAGGCGGGCGTTGAACAGCTGAATTTATTGGAATAGAGATGGGAGGAGAGACTGGGTCAGCATCAAACACATTGTTAAACTGGGTATACGCAGACCCAAGTTTATTTAGTTCCAGGGACACTTTGGGCCGGTTTGAAAGCATCCTCTGTGCAAGTGGAGCCCTGTGGCCCAAGGAAGAGTCCAACTCCCGTTCCTGTCTCTGCCGTCATGCCTGTTACAGCTGTGCGAAAGGGCTTTGACATTCAGCAACAAAGTGGTTATTTAGAAGCGAGATGTTTGTTGTTTTTATGATAGTGCATTCCTTTGAAACGACCAGCTCGGCTCCTTGGCAGAGAATGCCGCTGGATCTGAATCCCGCACGTCCGCAGACACGCGGACATAAATGCCCCGTGTGCTGGAGACGGCCCAACCTGCAAAGCTCAGATCTGTATTCCTGCAGGAAGGCTGCACGCTTGCTCGTCCGTCCTCAAGTCCAAATGCTGTTCCTTTTCCTGCCTGCGTGTATGTCATCAGTGTACGCTGGGAATGAGATTGCTCTGAGCCTCGGTGATCCCGCAAGCACACAGAATTTAGGTTTCAGTCGTCCTTTAGGTTTCAGTTTGGGCTTGAACTATTTTCTTCCTGGAAGGACTTGGCCAGTCCCTCAGCTGGAGTGCGGTGTGTTCGCAGATGGAGGAACACTTGGGCTCAGTTTTGGCAGGTCTGCTTTGGGAGATTTGTTGCTCTCTTTCTAGATGGGAATGAGTAGCTGGGAGACAAGGGAGGAAAGAGGAAAGGAACATGAATAATGAGCAAATGTTAAATTTCTGTTTATGAAAAGGCTTTTTGATAAGTTGGTAGCCATTTAAACAGCATTCTTAATAAAATACATTCTCTCAGAAAGACCAGTTCAATTCTGTGCTATACGTGGATTTGCAGTATCCGAGATGGATGAGATCTCTCCTCTGCTTTCAGAAGAAACAATTCATTTACGGGGTGAGGCTGTCAGACCTGTGTGAACACTGCCGAACCTGGCAGCTCTGCAGAATAAGCTCCTGCTTGGTTTATATTTCTAGCTTCTTCCTGCAGCCCTGCTAGAGCCACAAGCTTTGTTCTGAGGAGTATCAGACAACCAAAAGACCGTCCCTGTCCTGACCGATGCTTTTCTTTACTGCGATGCTTTTCTTCACTACTTCCTAAGCTGATGAGGTGATCAAAGAGAGAGGCAGAGGATCCATTGGGAAACATCAGAGATCTTTCCTGGCGTTGCCAGAATGCCAGAGCTCAACCTGATCTAGCTCATGGCATCGTTTTCTACCGGGAGAGACCAGACACCACGACCTTTGCAGCTGCTGTCTGTAGTTTAATGTTTCTGTTCCACTGGGGCCTATGGCTTAGGAATAATGACCTGGTGAGAGGCACACCAAAACAGTGCATGGAAAGGTCATGATAACGATTACAGGAGAGTAGTAAAAGCAATTAAATATTCACGGTAGCTTATTCCTTTGTAAGGGTGAAGATAATCCCATTTTAGAGCGGAGCAGAAGTTGTGCTATAGAAAGCTGATGAGTGTATTTGATGTGGCAGGTGATGGACTCCCTGACTTCAGCAGGGTGAGTGTCCTTTTCCTCTGTGTTCAGTCACCCTGTGACCCTTCGACATCTCATTCTGCTGCTGCAGAATCCCCCTCCATTCCTGGGCTGGTTCTAGTGGGTTGGGAACATTCCGAACACCAGGGGCTTTATCTACCACATTTCAGGCTTGTTCCTTCATCTCTACCAAAGGGTTTGTAGCCCGCATCCTCTGCTACACAAAGGCAACGTTCTGCTGCCAAGGTGGTGGTGTAACTGAGATTTAAAGCCTGCGTGTGTGCAAAACCCTGTGGTGTTTGAAATGGAAGTAGAAACACAGTCATCCTCAATCTGTTTTTTGCATGATTCACTTCTGGGCCTTGAAAAGAAAATGCGTATCCCATGCCAATAGGAAAATGTTGCAGCAGGGATGGAGGGATGTCAGTGCTGTCTGGGGCTGCAGAAACTCCTCGTGCCGCTCGTGCAGGGTGCTGTGGGGACATCGGCTGTTCTTGCTGAGTTGGGGAGACTGGAATAATGCTCCCCGCTATTAACCCCAGACTGCTTTCCTTTAGTTCTCTGATTCCATCGGGAAGCAGTGCGCTTCGCTCCCTTTTTGTTGTCGGTGGCGGTGGGTTGTTTTGTTTAACAGCAATTTCGCCTTTCTTGCCAAAGCTGCGAGAAGGGCTGGGCCGAGGGAGGAAGTGTAATTAAAGTTTGCTCAGACAAAGGCGTTTGGTGACGAGATGCAGTGTTGCTGAATCCACAAGGGGCACAATTAACTGATAAGAGTAAACTAATTGTTATTCATATTAAATTAGGGCACAGGTGATTTGGAAAATCTATAGACACTCCCATATGCTTTGCGATTTTGCATTGCAGATTATGGTTTTATAAGGCCCTTCTGGGATTTGGATTATACAGGCAAAGTGTGGAGCTGTATCTAAACTGAACATACTCTTTCCTGATTAACTACATGATAAAAACATAAATGTGCACATAGAGGATTTATCTCTGTGTTTGCATACTAATTTTTCTTTTCCAAGCATGAACACAACAGTTTTTTATAGATCCAAGCGATCCCATTGAGTGGCAGCTGGATAAACCCAGACAAGGTGATGTGATTCCCGTGTGGTCACGTAATAGTTTGGAGACAGAGGTTAATAGCAGGGAATTGGCATATGGCAGAGACAGGAGATGCTGAGATATTTGCTGCTGGTTCTTCTGTGCTGTTGTGGCCTGTGAATATTTGCAGGGAAGAGGCAGCAGGGCCGTGCTCGCCCTGGCAGGATGAGCAAAAAGGTGCAATTTGCCTGGCAGGCTGCTTGAGCTTTTGGAGCAATTCTGCATCAGGCTCTGTTGGTTTAGAAGAGCTCTGAAATGAATATGCATAAAGGGGACATGGAAAAAAGGAGTCTAAATTGCTTGTGTGATCTTGGGACGTGTGAGATATTATGATTATTTATGCACTTCTATGTCTCGCTCTATCAGTTCATTGTGTTGCAATCCCAGAGTGTCACAAGCTGCTCTTGACGGAGATTCTTTCCCAGTAAGATCCGGAACTGCCTGACAATGCAGTGGTAGAAAATGCGGGGACATCAGAGCACGTGTCAACAGCACAGCCGAAGTATTAAGGCAGGGAGAAATGCCGGGTTTTGGCTTAGGCTTGCTGGTAAGTCCCCTGAACACTAAAACCAAGCAAACAAAAAGAGCCTGTGACTTCTGTCATCTGTAAGTCTGTATTTGGGGTTGTCTCAGCACATCAAAAGACAATAATTCCAATAATTCCAGCAATAATTCCAGTCATGCGTGTATGTTCTTGCTTCCTGGCCTCAAGCTGTGGCACCCGGAGCAAAGACAAGAGCTTCTGACCTGTATGATGTGTGCGTGGAGGGTTTAGAAACAGAGCTTAATTACAAAGCAATGCGGAGAGAGCTGGATCGCTGTTTACGTTTGTTTGCTAAGAGGATCCTTCCCAATAAATTAAAATCCCTCGGAGAACAGTTTGGATGTATGTGATTTAGCACCGTCTGGGTTGCTCTAGTCTCTGAACAATCTCTGCCTTGGATTCTGGCCAAGATAATGATCAGAGAAAGGCTGTAGCTGGACAGAGAGTCTAGGAGTTATTGAATCACTCCTGCCAACCCCCAGCAACGTGTTAAACCCTTTTCTTTTAGATATTCTCCTGAGTTAGGTTTACCTACAATGGGTCTTTAGCCCATGAAGAGTTTCTTACAAGATGTTAAGAAGCGCCACTGTCCAAGGGGAGCTCCGTGCAGAGTGTGGCTGTCCTGGGGTGGGCTCAGAACTGCTGCAGAGAAGAGGGGTCTTATGTGAAATCCCAGTGGTAAAATGCCAGCCTAGGGCTTAACTTGTTCCCTGATTGGAAGGGGAGAGCACCACCTGCTGATACATCACCATGGCTTTGCTTTTGGTCTCCCCAATGCTTGCTCTGACCCGCTCCTGTGTTTTGCAGATATCTGTGAAGCAGCTTGAGTTGAATCCACTCATCAGGGTGTATTAGTGCCCTCTGTGCACACACAGAGCCGTGACAGGCAGAGCTGCCAGCGGCAAGAGCATCCCCCTGGTTTGGCTTCAAGGTAAAGCTGGGCTGTAATCTGGGAATGTTTTTCCGAAACCCGTGAGATAGGCTTTTTGAGTAGAACATCAGGACATTTTGGGTGGGAAGACGGCTTTTATTGTTGCTTACTGTACCTTTACTAGAAGAAAAAGAAACGTTTGCTTCAGAGTAGCTTTGTCACAGAATTATCTGCCAGTCTCCCCCCCACCGAAACCCAACAGACTAAAAGGCTGGTAATTGTTCTCTGTAGCACAGCAACAAGGGCAATAGCAGCATGTGCTGGAAACGCACCGTGCAAACAGCAGAATGTGTTGCTCCACTCCATAAGAAGCTTTTGCTCTGCTGGAAAACCTGTTGGCCTCTGTTAGGCCCTTGGAGAATAACAACTGGGCTAGCGGGTGCTTGCCGGAGGGTCTTTTTGCCCAGTGTGCACACATCAACCAACGCTGCCAGCCAAGTTAGATGGGACCCGTGGACCACATCAGCCTTTGGGTTGCTCCAGCTGATCCGCTGTGTCTGTGCGCTGTGCGTGCACCGCCGAAACATACACTGCTATTTGCCGAATATTTGCCCTCGCGCTCTTCCCTTTGCCCTGCGCTGCCTTGGTTAATGAGGTTATTGTTTAGCTGGAGAGAGGCATCGCTCGTGCTCGTGCCTGGCTGCAGCGTGGTTCCAAGCAGAGATCCTCCTGACGGGGACAGATGGCGAGCCGCAAGCTGCGGGAAGAGGGGGGAAAGGAACTGCAGCTCTGCCCCCTCCTAAAAAAATCCTGGTGGGAGTGTGTCTGCACTTGGAGTCGGGGAAGGGGACAAGGAGTGAACCTCTGGATGGCCGGGGCAAGCAGAGAGCGTCTAGTTTAGGTTTTCTTGTGCCTCCAGCCCTGTGGTAACAAACCTTACGTAAACCTAGCCAGAAGCATGGCATTAATATTTAAAAAATGACATTTAAGGTATTGGATGTATGCTACGTACTCCAGAAGAATATCTATGTGTGCGTGTGCATGCACACTTGGGGCTTTGTTTCGCTTTTATAGTGGGTTGTTGCGTGTGTGTATATTTTACTCGGGGTGTTTTGTGCTATAATAAGAAAGGGGAGGGAGCGGGAAAATACTGCTCTGTTTATATACACTGCTGTCAACAGCGATGCTGCGTGTTTCAGATTCACATCCTCCGTGAAGCACCCTGGATTCCACACAAACAACACCTCTCCCCCTTTTATCCCAAAATCCTTCGGGAGGGTCGCCCCAGCCTCTCTTCCCATGTTCTGTGGCTGGTGGGCTTGCCACCTCCTGGAATTTGGCTCTGGTAAATGGGGCACAGTCTGTACCCAGCACGCAAGCCAGTCGATATGCTAAGGTTCAAAGGGGCAACCTTGGAAAATGTCAGAGCGGCGCCTCTGCACTGTTGTTCTGCGGCTCTGATCACAAAAAGGAGCTCTGAGCGCGTCAGGCTGTGATTTTCAGTCGGGGGGGCAAGGGAGGGACACGGCAATGCCTCTCTGCGTGTGTCTATGTCCCTCCTGAGCTTTTTTGACACTTCTCCCAATGTCTTTCACCTTTGCTTGTCTTTAGAGATGCTGATGCAGGGCTGAGCCTGAAATGTTACTGCTCACCCATAATTTTTATAAATCTCAGGTGTAGCACATCTCCTTTCCCTCCTCCCTGGGTTTTTATGTGTCTAGGTTTTGTGGCAGGAGCATTTTTATGGCTCTTCTCCCTTGTTTTCTCCTCTATCACCCAGCTCTGAAATAGTCAGT
Source organism: Pampusana beccarii (assembly GCA_013399365.1). Classification (NCBI taxonomy): domain Eukaryota; kingdom Metazoa; phylum Chordata; class Aves; order Columbiformes; family Columbidae; genus Pampusana; species Pampusana beccarii. Next base: position 155,091 of record VWYH01002943.1, on the reverse strand, counting down.
GAATGTGCCCTTTCTTATCCCTTGATATGGGCCTCAAGGGATAGTTCCTTCCCATCCATCTCCCAAATGCCATAACAGCAGGTAGCCTGGGACATGCTGGAAAAGCAATGGGTCTGAAGCTGCCCTTTTGATATAAGCGGACATTATGCATTTTTAATAGACATAGAGTTCAGTGAAATCCTTCGTAGTAGCTGAATTGGCACAAAATTCCCAGGCAAGTAGTCTTCGGAGCTGATCTCTCCCTAGGTACCTTGCAGAAAATGAGACCAAGGACAAAAAAAGGCCACGTTCCCTTTGATTGCAAGAACTGCCTTGTTTTGCAGAGGAGGTGGCTGAGCAGAAGCTGGTGTGTCTTGATGCTTGTTAATTTGTGGGTAGTGTTTTCACTTCCAAACTGCATAGCAAACATCTCTGCTCCCAGGTACCCCTCGAGACCCACAAATGAAAACTGGGGTCCGGATGCTATGGGTTCAGAATGAAAAGCCTGATGAAAATGGTGATGGTCAGTGGTGAGATTGCTCCGTGATATATGGGCCTCAGCTCCCCGAGTACTGAAGCTTTTCACAGTAACTGGAAGGTCGTGGTTTTTATTTTGTTGTTCCTTTTTGGGTACAGTATAAGTGGATCTGTCTATACCTCCAGGTTACCATGGCACTGTAACCTTACCAGATCTGGAAGAGAGGGAGTAGCAAGGGTATTTGTGGGTCTGTGCATGTCCACTGTGGGACAGGTAACCCAGAGGGGATGGTGGCACATGGAGGGGGTTGATCTGCTGGGAAGCAGGCGAGCAGGACACGTGAAAGGGGACTCGCCCCCAACCTCGACGCTGGCTTTTGGCTCACGTTAAGCGGTCCAGCTGCGAGTGTGGCATTCAGAGATGTACGTACTGTGGTGTTCAGCCGTCTCGGAGAAATCTGCTGCTGAGCATGAGTCAGCCCTGCCTGGGTTAACCATTGAAGGGCAGTATCAGGAGATAAGATCCTCACTCTGCTCCCCAGCCTCTTTGAGTCCTGCGTCCTCCAGCTGGTCCCCATGAAGGAAGCGAGCATCCCTGGGGTCCTGCTGCACTGTTAGGGGTGTCCTGTCTGCCCACTGGGCTTAGTGCAATTGTCTCCAGATTAAGGGCAGCCCCAGTCACATCCAGAACATCCCTCCCGAGGGGGAAGCCTGCTCCTGCTGTCCTTGGCCCAACGCTGATGCCCTCAGTCGGCTGCCAGAGCGGACATGGGGTTCCCTCGCTTTTTGGGTGGGGATGGCTGAGCGGGGTCGTGCAAAGACATGAACGGGGGGTTGCATGAGGTCTAACGAGCGTTACCCAGTGGCCTCGGCCGGGGAGCCGTCAGTCTGGGCACGCATGGTGAGTGGAGGGTGCTTCCACTAAAGCGTGCATGCAGAAAGTGGAGCCGAGCTCCCAAGCGACTGGAGGGGATCCCTGCTTTCCACCCAGCATATGGTCACTGCTTTCTCTCGCAGAGGTGCTGAGCCTCCTCGCCTCCAAGACCCTTCCCTCACACCCAGCCCTGCCCAGCATCACACTTTGCGTTTGCCAGCCGAGCTGGGAGAGCATCTCCCCCAGCCTGTGGCTGCAAACTCCGTGGGTGACGCCGTGGGGTGAGGAGAGCAGGAACCAATTCCTTAAGGGGCCTTCTCAGAGCCTTCCTTGGCTTCTCCTCCTGTCGCAGGGAGAAGTGCCCCTGCCTAAGTGGAATAAATTGGTACAGACCATTAGCAGCGCAGGTTCTCCGCTGCTGGGGGGGAGGGAAGGGGCTGTCGGTGCTGCTCTGGATACAAAGCAGTCAGCCACGCTCTGGCTCCTTCCTCCCGCACCCCCTTGGCTTCCTCCTCCTCCTCCTCCTCCCTGTTTGCACGCTCCCTCCCTCCCTCTTTCACTCTCTTTCTTTCCCTTAACGCCACGCTGCAGAAACGCAGACCTGGGGAACCGGAGCTCCACAGAGGCAGTGGAGGAGGAAGGAGCTCTTCAATGCTGCTGCTTTGCGAGCGAAACGGGGAGGCAATGAAGGAGCGTCTTGGTTGCTGCCTGGATTAAGAAAGAATACATTAAAAAACCCACAAAACCTGGACCCAACAAACGAGGAAAAAGGGAGAAGAGAAGGAGGAGGGGGTTGCCGGGGGGAGCCCACTCCGGTGGGTGAACAGCCGCTTTGAATCGTGCCTCTGTTCCCAGGGATTAAAGCATGAATGGGAGCAGCTTCCCAGCCACGATGGAGAGAGAAGGCGGTTCAGGCTGTGGGAATAAGGTAACTCTTGCCTCTTGCAGGCGTTGCATGGCTGGGCTGAGCAGGACAGAGATGCTCTGTGCACAGCGCTGGGTGTGTGTATGGATGTGTGTATGCAGCGGGGAGGAAGCAGGGAAGACTCAAGGCGATTTTTATACCCCTCCCAGTGTATTTAAAGAATGCAGAATGGGTCCCGGGGGCTGCAGCGCTGGAGATCACTTGGCCCCCCTTTCTCCGGCTGGGTGCCTGGGGACGCCGATGCTTTGCCTGGGGAAGGCTGGCTGGTTAATGGGAAATACGCCGGTGTCTGGGCTCCGGGAGCGCGGCGTGGCCAACCTTGCCCTCCCAGCCCCGCACCTGCTCTGGGGCTCCCCTCCTGGGCTTGTACGTGGCTCCCCGTGCAGCTCCGTGGGGGCTACGATGTGCCCTTCCAGCCCACCCGTGCAGAAACGCACACAGGAGGGAGGTGAGAGGCGACAGGCGACGGAGAGAGTTGCTTTTCTCTTCCCTTGGTCATCCTCTGCCTTTTCTTTGCAACAGAAAGGGATGGGATTTAGGAGGAGGGGGAACTGAAATCCCTTTCATTCGTGCCAGCCGTGGTGAGAGCCAACTTTGAGGCTGCTGGAAGGGAAAAGCTTTCTGAGTGCTATCTTTTGGAGGAATAGGAGATGGCTGAGCGATGCTTGGCCATCTGAGGAGTGATCCCTGTGTCATATTATGTTGTGGGAGTGAGTGGGGGTGAAAAACAGTGACTATGGAGGAGAAAGTCCATGGTGATCAATGAAGCTGTCCACAAATGATGCTTCCCTTTTCTCTGCTGGGCCTCTCTCTGACTCGATTCCTGGGTCTCTCACCCTCAAAGTCCTAATTTCTGCAAGCCAGACCAGAAAACGCAACTTCAAATAGTATCGGGAGGTGCCTTAGCCCAGATGTTTGGAAAAATACTGAGGAAAACCTGATGTTTGCAGCTGTGGAGCCCATATCCAGTTAATCCCAGTACACAGAGGTCTTGGGTGAGCGTCCCTCACTATCTTTGGCAGGCTCTTGCTGCTGCAACATCCATTTGTTCCGCACTGTCTGTCAGATACCCACTCCTGCCTTTGCCTTCAGGGGCTTCTTGATGGGTCTTGGCGTGGGATTAAGAGTCATTTGCTTTGGTTACTTAGATAATGAGGTGTCACAGAAGTCCCTACATGTGCACACAGTGCAGAAAGCCACAAGCCCCAGCGTGCTGTCAGTTGATGTAAGGGCTTGTGTACGCATCTAAGGAGATGATACGTTATAGACTGGAAGAGACCATGTGGTCTGTCGCACAGGTCTGTACGGACTTGTCTGAATTGTCAGTGTCCCCGAACATCTACAGAGAGGTGTTACCAGAGTGTGTAAAATGAGTGAGGTTGGGTGTTTGTGCGTGCACATAAATATGGAAGAAGGGCTGTGCAAATGTGCAGTGGAGCTCCAAGCCATTCTTTTGTTTTGGGAGTAATTCCTGCTCATATGAGGAAACTCTCCTAACTCAGCCAAAATACATCTTGCTTGTCTTGTTGATGTAATTAGTCCTTCTCTGTACACAGATCTCCAATGTGAATTAATTGACCGAGATTCAGCTAGAAGGTTACGATGATTGGGATTGCTTGGGTTACCTGACAGAATTGGGATCAAAAAGGTGTGGGACAATGGAGGCACTTGGGAAAAGAGGGTAGAATATCTTCTTTCCCTGTGTAGCACCCAACTGTTTTCTGTGTCAGCTCCGAAGCATTGAGGAATATGGCAGATGTTCTGGTGAAGGAATTGAATAATTAGACAGTGAAAAAGAATCATTGTGGTTCTCTAGGGCAGCAAAGTGAGAGGGCAAGGAGAGGGGGAGAGCTTTCCCACTTGTTGGCAGCCCAAAGTTTCCTGACCCATTGAGGTGGCTCATAGTGGAGAGTGATGCAAAGGGCCCTAGGAAGGGACTGTCACCTTGTGTTGCAACAGCAGAAGCCTTGGGAAATGAAGAGATCTGTCTTTTGTGGGACACTGGAGCAAATGTTGCAGTTCATTTTTTAGCATTTATTGGAGACTCGTCTTTTGCAAAGCCTTTGCTCTCTCTTGCCCTTGTTCTATTTCTACCAGCTCAAAAAAAAAAAAAAAAAGTTGTGCAAAAGCAGTTTTTTTCTTCTTCAAACAAAACCCAGTGGGCAGATTCGAATCCATAGGAAGGGAGGATATGGTTCTTTCTTGCATCACTGTGCATTTTGTCTTGCAGGGTTGAGCAGTGCCAGAGGCTGCCTGGCTTCCAAGGCTGCTTTTCATATTGGGCTTTCCAGTGAGATTCCTGAATTCTGGGGAGGCAGCAGCACGAGGTCTGAAGACTGAGGATAGATTCTCTCCTGTGAGCCCCAACTGTTTGTGTTGGGGTTGGCAAGTTGACATCAGGGCTGGATTCACCTTCAGAAGCTCATAAGGGCTTTGCTGAGTGGAGATCACAGGGTGTGGGCCATAATTAATCTTCATATCCTGATCTAGACACGTGGACCACCCCCCAAGTGCTCTAAGTATTACAGCATATTAGTCACTATTGAATATATCCTCCTACATTTTTTAATGGGAACCCCACGCCTCCAGGGAGCTGAGGCACTGAGATACAGAGGAAACAATAATTCGCGGTGCTAGAGCGCAGATCCCGGTTTCTCGCAGTGCTCATGGCTTCGTCCCACAAATTTAGCTGGTTTAGTCCTCCTGCTGTTCCTCACCCTCTCTGCCTGTGGATATGACAGCAGAATAAATAGGAAATGCTCAAGATCCCCCTCCTGCCTGGTTCTGAGCTGTTTTCCTAAAGATGGGACAAGAGCTAAGCTTCTGTACAAGGCTTCATCCTCTTCTTGTGCAGTTCTTTAGGAGCAGGTGATGTACTAGCTCTCAGATGGTGTGTTACTGCCTTGGCCACTGCTGACCCAGCTCCAGCCTGGTCGCTGCCCTGGAATGCTGTTTGCTGTTGGTTTCTGAGATGTGGTTTGATGCTCCAGAGTCCTTGGTGCTGTGAACACCCAGTCTCTGCACTGGAGCATAACATGTGAGTAAAGAGGGTGGACAGAGAAAATACTGCGTGCGTGGTTTTGGTGGAAGGGCAGCCAAGTGCTGACAAGGGAAAAGTGACTGGCCTGTGATCACATAGGGAGTCCCCTGGCAGAGATATGGGGACCCAGAGAAGAAATTCTGCCAGTTAGAAAGGGACAATGTGCAGAAAAGGATTAGAAAACCCCATCTCTGTGACCTCTGGGCAACGGATTTACATCTTCACATCATGATTGAGAATTGTTTCTGTTCAGCTCTGGGCTGTTGCAGAGAGGTGTGTGCGCTGCACAGCCCACCGAAGAGAGGTGTCTGCTGCTCCCCGAGTATCATCGCAGTATCATCTCTGAAATCACAACAGCCGGTGCCCTGCTAGCGCAACGTGGAAAGCAGAGTTCAGACTCTCCCCTTCCATTCCTGCCTTGTGCACTCTGCACCGGTGGGCTGGGTTGTCAGGAAAAATATGCTCTTCTGCACTGTCTGCTATCTGGGAGAACCTGTCAAAGCCCAGCGGATGGGGGATTGAAGGCTGTAGCTCAGCAAACGAAGTCTGCACACAGCTCAGAAAGGAGAAAGGGCCACGGGATTAGTCTCAGCTGCCTTGCTGGATGACACTCTTAAATGCCCTAGCGCAGTTTTTCCTTCAGATTCGGCTCCTGAAAGACAAAAGGCAGCTAATCCGGAAGAAATACTTTAACTCTGCCTCACCTTCCATTCAGCTGGAAAGAGACCAGGAGCAAAAGGATGGATGCTGAGGCTCTGCTCTGGGTTTCATGAATGGATGAATGTAGAGATGCAAGTGGGGATTTCGAGGGGATTTGGAAGCCTGCTCCAGGATTTGTCTGGCACGCAGAGCATTTATAATACTTCCAACATTATCATAACATAATGCCAGCGTGATTCGGGGCCCACTTCAGCTCTCAGCGAATAAAAAGCGTAACTCCCGCCACCATCAGCAGGAGAGGGATCCCACTTCTGAGAAGTTGTACTTTTGAATAGCCCGTCCTCTTCTCTCGTCCTGGCCGCACAAAGCGAGGGCCGAGATGCTTTTGTGCGCTGCTGTGATTGCGTGGGGCTGGTCGCGTACGTGTGTGGGTGCTGAGCGAGCTGCATGAGTGCCGCTGCCTGGGAGCAGCGCACCGCGGCCTCTTGCAGAGAAATTCGGTGTGACGGTGGAGTGGGTGCTGGGTTCCCTCCCCCTGGGCTTCTCTATAAATACCACCTTGGTGCTGAAGGCTTCTGGCTAAACTCCTTTTTTTTTTTTCCCCCCATCTGTTTAGCAGCTTCTAAAGCTAAAGAAGAAATGTGTACCAACGCATCCCTCTTAACTCAGGTGGCCCGTGAGGGTTAGGACTATACTTATTGGAGGTTGCAATGGCAAGGCCATGGGGGGGTCCAGCTTCTTGGGGAACGAGCCAAAGCCAGCAAGTGCTGAGGAATGACATTGCTCTGACCACATGGGACCAGAGTAGGTGATCTCCTGTGATTGTTCTGTCCAAATCCCAGCAACTCTGTAAACCTGGAGCTGTGCTGAGATACCAGCGGCCCTGCAGGGCTTGTGGCTGGTGAATGCACGTGAGCTTTTTCCAGCTTTGGCTCATGTCTTCCCCATCCAACCATAAAACGTTGTGCCACCCTTGTACTGACGCAAAAGTCCTATGGTAGGAATTAGTATTCTGGGAAGCACTGTCCCAAAACCTTCGGCCCATCCCTGCACAGTCGAAACACATCATGCTGTACTGTTTTTGGGTGCTCCAGAGCAGGATTTTGGACCCTTTTTGTTGTCTGTGTGCTCTGCTCATTTTTAGAACGGCTGTGGATGCTCAAAGCGCAACAAGAGATGCACTGCGCTTGCATGTTTCCTGCTGCCTCCTCTCCGTGCCTGCCCAGCCAGCCTTGCCTCTCATCAGCACTTCTTCAAGGATTTTCTGGATGTGCAGACGAGCGACAACGCTGAAAGAAATCATTCCTACTGCCTCATGGGGCGTAGGATCCATCGTTCAACCCAGGGCACAATTACACTGTCCCAAGCAGCCCAGCACTGCCACGTTCACACTTGATGGAAGGGAAGCATAACTTTGCTATTTCGTTCGAGCCCCTGCATGCCTGCTGTAGCTAAATGCCTCCCCGATATGTGAATAACTCTACAGGGGCCCGTGACAACGTGCCAGATAAGTCACTGTCCTCCCGCGGGGACCGCATCGCCTCCAATGCCCTCCTTGCCCTGCCAACCCCCTGTCCGTGTGGGGAGCTGTAACCGCGAGCCCAAGGGAAAGGTTGGAGTTTGTGGAGTGTACAGGAGGTGAGCGATATTGTGCTGTAGCCATTAACGAGGTACATTAACCAGATGATGAGGGAGCAGCCTGACAGGGTTGTTAACTCCTGTCCTTCACCGTAACAAAGCTGTAAAACCATCCGGAGGGATCAAAGCGAGAGCAGCACTGCGCTCTTCTCGCCTTAGTCCAGGCTGAGAAAAGAGCAGCTTTGCAGGAGGAATTTTGTCAGAGCCTGGGTGCGGTACCTGGAACCTATTTTGGCTCATGAATAAGTTGATATTTCTCCTGAATAATAGATGCACATGACGGTTGCTGAGAGGCAGATCTGTGAGTGGGCTGGGTCTCCGAAGGAGGGAGTGAGACATTCGGAGTGAGCTGCAGTCCTGTTCTGAACTGGGAGATGCTGGAAGCCTGGCGCGGATGGTAAACCTGCGTGACTGAGGCAGAGAGGGGGCCTGGTTGGGCTTTTCGTGTCTCCTACGGTCAGTATGTACCATGCCCAGCTCAGGCTCTGGGGCTAAGACAAATATTTGTAATGGAACTATTGATCTGCCTCCGTGAGGGGCTTGGCGTGAATGTGTGAATGGGAGGGGAATGGCGCCGTGATTAAATCCTAGCGCAGTTTATGGTGGGGGTCAGCAACCCGTGACGTGCATCTGCCAGGGCAAGCAGGCAGATTGGGACAGCACAAAGCAAAGCGGGACCCTGAGCGGTTTGCTTTTTTCGGGAGGCAACGGCTGTGCTCAGATTAGCAGGATGCTTTAAGATGCTGCCTCACGCAGTGGTGCTGAGAGGCAGCCTCTTGCTTCCTTGAGAGACAGCTTTCACCTGACTTTCTAGTGGCACGTTTTGCTTCTAATTTGGGAGAGAGAAGTGTAATCTGGCACAAGCCTGCCACCCTTGAAAAGCCGCCAGCCAGTTTATGGCACTCTCCGTCTGCAGCCTCGGTGAGATACAGGAATATTCCGTCCTTCGCATCCTTCTCGCAAGAGCCGCAGGGATGCGATGCCCCAGGAGAGGCTGATTTGGGCTGTGGGGTTGTGTGGACATTCAAAGGTTTATTCAGACGGTCTGTGATCTGCTGGGCTGAGTGGCAGCTGGGTATGGAGATTAGAGCTACAGAAGTCACTACTTAATGAATAATTCTTCCAGTGTCTTTCTCATAATAATGGCACATCCACAAGGCGTGACTCTAGCATATTCATTTTCGGAGAGCGTGCAGCTCCTGGAATGACCTTCTTCAAGGGTTTGGAAGTATTTGTGTCCGCCTGTCAGTTAGATGAGCATCATTTCTGGCATGGCTTTTACCAGGAAGACGTTGCAAGCGCTAAAATTGGGAGCATTTAAAAGACCGGGTGGAATCTGAGTGGTAAGGGCCAGAACATCTCTACCCACAGTGCATGTGTGTACCGTGGCAGGCTCTTTGGGCAGCGGGAATGATGCTGATGGATCTGCCTGTGCGAGCTTGGCCTGAGCAATGAAATTCAGGAGTGGATGGGGATCATTAAAAGAGACCGTGAGGCGATGTGATGAGAGTTCAACTGATTCTGGGGTGGCTGAGTTGGAAAGCACGTCTACCTTAGAGTTAGTTAGTCCAAGTTATTAGTTACTTTAGCTCTGAAATTCCCCAAGTGCAGGCAGCCAGTGCTCAGCCAAGAGTCTTGAGGAGGGGGCCTGGCAGGCATAAGTGCGAATAAAATGACTCTGAAGATGAATCCCTTGGCGGCAAGGTGGAGCTGTCTGAATCCTGGAGGTCTAGATAGCATCTCTGCCTGGAGCCTGGCAGACTAGCCTCAGGAAGAAGCAAAAATGGCAATAAAAGGTGCCTTTCTATAAGTAAAGCGGAGGGGGAGCTGTCAATTTCTGCCCTTTGTGGAGGAGTAACTGTCCATGGCATTGTGAGGATATTGGGATTATTGTCACCCTGCAGAGCACGGGGACCCTGTCACTGCCCCATCCCCTGGCTTTGGGAAGTCTGACAGCTGTGAACGCCCTGGTGGCAAAGGGTTTGTTACAACCCTCTGAAGCTGTCACCCCACACATACACCTCCTTGCTTCCTCCAATTTATCTTTTAATGATGTTGCCAACATAATTTCACATCGCTGTCTCGTGCGCTCCGTGCTCTGCCTGGCGGTCCTTCTTGTCTCAGCCAGGCATCTCGTACCATAGCGCTCTAATGGGAAGAGACTCTGGCTGCTGAAGTTAATAACTTATCTGACAGCCTGAGTCATTCTTGCTACAGAGGAAATTGTGAACCGTGCAGCAATCCAGGGCCGAGCCCCCGGTCCGTGGGGAAAAAGGGGTTGTAGAGCCGGTGAGTGTTTGCATTCAGATTGGGATCAACACATGCGCTCCCCTGCTGCTGACACTGTGCTGCACTTTTGGCTTGTAAATCTTCGGGTGCTTCCCAAGGCTTTGTTACATGTGGGAAAATGGAGGATCAGGGAGCCCAGGGAAACCTGTTCAAAAGGGAGCCCGTGGAGGAGGCAGAGTGAAATGAGGTTTTCCCCCTGCACCGAGAAAACCAACACATCCACAGAGACCGAAAGAGGAAATTCTTCTTTTTATTATCAACGTGACAGCGACTCAGAGGAGCAAGTGTGCTGAGGTGTGCTCACAGACATGCCACATCCCCCGTTTCCATAGCCTGCATTCTGTGTTTGTCAGGAAGCCCCAATCCATTGAGCTTCAAAAAGGTCTTAGGGCCACGTGCAGCGCTGAGTGGCTCTGAGTCCAGGCAGCACCGATTTCTCCCTCTCCGCCTCAACCGCCGTTGCTGCTCTGGCTCATTATCAGCTGAGCCCAAGAGTTTAGCAACTCGCTTTTAAAGATTAGTCATCTGTAGGAATGACATTTGCAACACTGACGTCCCAATCAAATGACAAGGGCGGCTCTTGTGCTTGAAGATATTTGTTTAATTAAAAAAAAAAAAAAAAAAGGTAAAATCAGGCTGACTAATTAAGCGTTGTGCCTTGAGATACAGCGTGATGGAGTGCGGTGGGTCTGTGTTCTTTTGGTGCTCTCCAAATCTTGTCCCCTCCCCTGGGCAAGGGGTGACCTGCCTCTCTGTCCCTGCCCCGCGGCATTGGTGACAGTCGTAATAATAACGATGTAATTTGCCTGGTTGATTGGAGATGCACCATAATTACTCCATGATTGCAATATTCTTAGAGCAGCCATCACAAAACCCTCCAGTTTCTCAGAGCTCCCCGAGGGCTCGTCTCACTCCTCACCTTGCAAGTAAAACCCTGCGAGGGAGTCTGTCTGTCCATCAGCTGTGTCTGCATCTGTCTTTGTGTCAGATTACACCTGCACGTCTGCCTTCCTATAGGGGCTGCTTGTTCACTGCTTTTTTGAGTTGGGCTGTGAAACTCTTGGCTTAATTCTGTGTCCAGCTCTTGTTTGGCTTCTCCCATTTCTCATTCATATGGAGAAGCTCTGGGCTGGGTTTCGCCCTTGGGTGATTCTAAAACGATGAGAAATGACCTTCCCCAGGCAGGCACACCAGCCCGGCGCATCGGTGGGAGCTGCGCTTTGCCAGCACCTCGGGCGTGGGTGCCTGTGCCATTCTGTATTTAGCCTGTGAGCTACTTGAGCCTTGTGATTCCTGTCCAAAAGTAGGCAGCTATTTTCATCTCACCTCCAGAGCAAGCTGAGGTGCAGGTGAGCCAAAATAACTAAGCCACGGGGGAAGCCAGAGTCAGAACCAGGCTTAGGGTGGAAGCTGGACGGACTGGGAGAGTTACCCTTTGCCTTTCCCACTGAGAGACCGACTAAGAGCCCAATCCCACCTCCCTGGGCAATGCTGGAATGGCTCTGGGTTTATTGCATTGGCATATGAGGCTTTTATGCTACTAAAGAAGTCATTTCCTTCCAAACGCCTCTCAAGTGGAAGATGGGCCGTGTTATTCTGACATGTCAAAGGTTTCCAGGCAGGCAAAAGCCTCTGTGCTCACTGTGGAGAAAGTAAATGAGAGAAGAAGGACGAGCGCATCACCGGGCGCTTCCTTCCAGCAGGCACAGCAGGGTTAGGAGACCCTGCTGAATTTCGGCAAAGACCAAAAATGGAAGGGAGAATAATTTTTAAATGACCTTCCTGTTTCCAAGGAGAAGGTTGTGTAGGTTTGTGGCCGTACTAATGGACTGCGGAACTGCAATTGGCAATTGATTGTGTTGCAAAGCTGCTGAATTATAGTTGGGTGTTTGCTTTATCATCCCAGATCCACCCCCCTTCCCTTTCCACGCTTTAGCACGAAAGAATCGATGTTAATCCCTCAGTCCCATTAGTGACTTTTGCAGAGATCACAGGCTGTCGGACTCTCTGTGCCTTGTTTGACCACCCGGCACTAAGCAGGGCTTAGGATTTGAGCCTCATCTCTTTAAAGAAGATATCTAACAGGGATGGGAGCTGGGGATTTTCTCTGTAGGTTGGTGTAACGCTTTTGGCTATGATTTTTTGACCAACTGCTAACCAGGGAGCCAAGAAAGCTCTGAATGCCACGCTGCATCTTTCCTAGATCTGTCCCGCGGGGCCAGAGGAGAGAAAACCTGCGAAAAATACTTCTGGGACTCAGAAGCACTGCAGGACATAGACACATTTCTGCAGCGTTGAGGTGTGCTGTGGTGCTTGGGCAGCAGCGAGCAAGGACTCTTGAGCAGGTTGTTTGAGTTGGGTGCAACCTGGGAACCGCGGCCCTGCTGCCGTCTTGTCTGCGGTGGAAAGGTAGTTTGCAATAAGGCAGGAATTTATACGGGAATTTACAGCTCTTCAGCTCGAATTACCTGCATGGCTGCTCTTAGTGCTTCTGGAATAGAAAGCTAAGATACTTGATGTTTGCAACTCAAAAGAAGAAAAATTATGCTTTTGAAAACTAAATCCCTTTTTAAGGTGTTCAGGGTGCACAGTGGTTGCTTGCTGCAGTGGGAAAGGGCTAACTTGCTCACTAGCTCTGCAAGGTTTCTTTTTTTTCCCCTTAATGCATTCGAATCAAGTTATTAATAACTCTTTTTAAATAGAACAGGATTTTTTTTCTTTTTTCAGGGGTAGTGGAGAACTCAATAATTAAAAGCGCTGATGGCTATGAAGCCAGGTCTCGGGTACGGAGCTGGTGAGCTGCCCCCCGCCTGATGCTGGAAGGTGTGTGCCAGGTGCTGCTTCTCTCAACCACTACAATCAGAAGCTGCGGACTGCGTGGTGGTGAGATAACCCTTACGACAGCATTAACGAGCATCATGGTCTTTCTTCTGAAAGATCGCAGTCCATTCTTTCATCACCCGGCTACGTTGTGCGTTGTTAGGCTTCCTTGGGTAGGTCCACAGGGAGCCTGGTGTTATCTGGGTGTGTTTGGTTCGATGATTCAGTCTCGCAGATCACGAGGCAGCGGCCTTTGCTGTCCTGCTGCTTGGGAAGGTGAGGCTTGGTCGTTACGGCCTCTGTTACATGAGGTATCGCACGGAAACGGACGTCTTCAAACACCTCGGACAAAGCGTATGCAAAGCCTATTATGGAACTGTGCAATTTAGTCCAATCGTGTTGAAATTGGGTCATCCTTTGTTAATGTGACTTTTTAAAATCTATGGAAGCGGTGCACAAAATATTCAGTGCAATGCAGACCACAGAGGTGGGAACAGAGTCTGGGGATATATTTGTCTCTGGCAATGCTGACGTTGTCTTAGATGAGCAAAGGGGATAACTCAAGGTATCGCTGTGTCGCCAGTTTGAAAAGAATTGATGGAGGAGCCCTTAAACGAGCTAATGGTTGGAACACTTTTCCCAGCATTCACCCACAAGCAACCTTAAAGAAAGTCAAACAACTTTTCATGGTTGTCATCAGCATTTCCCCTAAGAAAACAACTCCCAGTTGTCTTTCTATTTTGGAAGTGGGCTGCAAGTCAAACAGCTTTTTGTCTTGATAGGGATGCTTTTTAAAAACCATGTGTGAAGTGCAGCCGCTTATCGAGAAGTATTGGGCGCTATAAATGTGTTCTCATCCAAGACCTGAGTCAACCCACAGCTTTCCTGGTTTGAGAGAGAGGCTGAACCAAGCGTTGGCAGCCCTGACAGACCGGTGCATCCTCTGAAAGCGCTGTGGGCAAACAGGATTCGCCGTGTGGCCAGGCCAGGACTGATGAGACTCTCCTTTCCACCGAGGATCCACACCAACCTTGCCACTTTCTGCTGCATGACACGTTTTTTGCTTCTGCCTTGGCTTATCACCAGAAGATTGCAAAGCCCAGGTTCGACCCTCTTCCAAAGCACCGCAATACAAGGATACCCGTGTCTTCCACGGCGTTCCCCGACGTGTGTTTGGAGCCACAAGGAAAGGGAGTGCAGTGAGTGTAGCTGAGGATCTGCAGGACATCCTGGCCAGCACTTGGGCCCTGCGGTGCTGATAGCAGTGTGAGAACCTGTGCGAAGAAAGCAAACACGTTTAGGACGATGCATTAAGTCTTTTAAGGATTTAACAGATCCGCCTTGCTGTCGGAAGCAGTGAAATCTTGGCAGTGTAGTCAGCGTAAGAGCAGTGCCACCAGGTCTCCTGTCCCCTCTCTAGCTCTGGCCACCTCTACTGACATCTGCAGAGCTGGAGCAGCGTGGGGGGAAGAGTAACCGGGAGAAGAGAAAGTTTCTGATGCTGGTTAAAATTTGGCTGAAGCTCTGAAACTCAAAGGGTTTCTATGTTTTGCAAACCAGTGGGTGGTCCATTCTAATTCTGGATATGCAGTTTATTCACATACACAACTAATCGTTTTTCAAATCCTGTTAAGTTCTTGTTCTTCTTAGTATCCTGTGGCAATGAGATACAGAAGCTAATTGTGCTTGTGTTGAGCTCCCTTGATCCACTTTGCTCATGCTTGCTTTAAATTTTAAGTGTTGTTCTGAGAAGCTTGGTTAATATTCTTTTTTTTCTGTGAGCTGATCTGTGTTCTTGATCCCATTTGTTGCAACAGGGCTCAGCGACTCAGGACTGGAAGGGGAGAGTAGGTCAGGCTTTGCTTCAACTGTTGCAGGGTTGGGGAAATTCTGCATTCTCTGTGCCTCAGTTTCTCTGACAGCTTGGGAAGCACAAGGAGTGGCCCCTCTGTATGTAACCGAGGCAAATGTAGTGACAGAAATGGGGTTTGGAGGCATTTCTGAATCACTCTCGCTCCCTTTCTTGACTTGCAATTCACTCTTCGTGTTGTGCAAACCAGTTCTAGCCCGCGGATCGTGCGTTGCTGCTTGCAGCGCTGGGCTGCAAAGCCTCTGTCCTTTTCTCCCCAGGTTGGGACAATCTGAGGTTGAAGTTAGCGCCCCCGATTAAATCCTCGAAGAACAAGCAGTTCTGCGTTCTCATTACTCAGTTCTGGCCACGTTCAGCTTAATAACTAAACAGTAATTAGCTCCACAGTTTTGCTACTATACTTATAATAGCCACCATTAAAGTTATGGGGTTTTTAGGCAGTAATGGCTTACAGAGTAATTAACGAGCAAGAGGCTTTTATTACTACCTTTATTTTTAGCCTGTGCTTTACAAGCCTTTTCCACCAAACACCAAAATCTTTGACAGAGCCCTTGTCCCCAGGGTCTGCTTTGCCGTCTAATCGCAAGGGAGAACTGTCAGCCCCGTGCCTCAGTTTCCCCATCCCCGCGCCTCAGTTTCCCACGTTTAGGGGATGCTTTGCCCCAGGGAAAAGCTATTAGTAAGAATATACTTTGTATCCTGAAGTGTGAGTGTTTATTTTCTTTGCAAAGCCTTTGTTGTAGGACTTGGCTGTGTGTGTTTGTTATTTCCTTGGCTGTTTTGTAACACAAGTAGTGTTTGGTAGGTTCGTTTGGGTTTTTTTGTGCGTGTCGTTCTTACATCTAGACAATATTTTTACTCCAGTGACTTATGTATATATACAAATTCAACTCCAGCGATTCTTTAGTTTGTTCTAAATCCCCTCTGTTCAGTGTGGGGAAAACAAGGAGTAATGACGCTGGGGCTGATCAGCCCCAAAGGAAGAAAGAAGGTAACGCTGACTGTAAACCAGATCGCAGATCGAATCAGTGTTTCCTATGGTAAGTGTCAGAGCCAATGCCAATTAACTTGATTTAAAAAAAGAACCTTCAGCGTTTAATAATCCAGCATGTTACTGACACATGGCTCCAGGATTTATTAAAGCTCTTTTATTAGATGAGTGCCCTTTTAATATTGTCTTGCCTTGACACCATTGCCCTCTGCCGGGGGATGTGAAATCTCTTTCACCATGTGGCACAGCCCTTCTGCTTGCAGCCTGTCAAAATATATTCCTGCCAAGGAAAGTCTTTCCAAACTGTGCAAAACCCCTTTGTTTTGGAAGCGTTTTAACCCCAAAATCGCTCACATTTGAGCTGATTTTTTAAAACTGAAAAAAAAATAAAGAAAGTGTACTTTCTTTAGTTAGATCTTTTTAACGGATTCGTGTTTAAATTTGTTCCTCCTCCTTCTTTTCTCTGTGGAGGAGGAGATAACAGGAGCCTAACATTGGCAATCTGAACAAAACCGGGTTTTGTTTTGAACGTTCTCAGTGGGAAAAGGAGAGAGGTATTATGATGGGGCAGGGGCAGAGCGATTGCATTGAAGAGGATCAGAATTTTCCCCGGGCTATTTTTCGGCTGGCCTCACTTGTGCCGTGAACAACAACGAAAAGCATCGTTCGGCTTTGGTAGCAAGGGATTTTTTGGATGCAGGGCGAGTCCTCCGCCTTGGGCTGTGAAGCTGTGACTTCTCTCACCAGCAGTGTAAAATCGCAGGCGGCCGTGTGTTTGCCAGCTGATGTTGTTCACAGGAGAAAACGGATTTCACCTTTTGCAGCTTTAGCATCTGACGGCGAGGTCGGAGCGCGGCTTTGTTACACCGAGAACTGGCGTCGCCCCGCACCGACGCCATCGATCGCATTAACGCGTTGGGAGGGAACGCGCTTGAAATCCTTCGTCTGGGTCCAGGTTTCGTAGTGCTCACAGCAGCCCCAAGTGAATTCTTAGCGTGTCCTTCAGTCGGGCTTCTCGGGGTCAATAAAATCAAGTCGCTTCAGGAATTAACAGTGAGCAGATGTCTTTGCTGCAGGGCAGAGTACGTGGCGCACGTTGGGTGCCAACGGGCAGCTTGGGGTGTAGAAGTGTGGGTCAGAACGTGGGCTGTGGGTCAGAACGTGGGCTGGGTTAACCCTTGGCAGCTGGAGCACCAAACTGACAGAATGATTGAGCAGGGAGCTGCTAAATGCTCTGTTGCAAATTAAAAGGAATCGATCCTCAAGAGATGGATGCACAAATCGTTGGAGCCTCTGCTCATTTTCCCCCGGGTTGAAGGGGTGGAAATCGGAGTAGTGCTCCAGCCCAACGGTGCCCGTTCTCCATCATACGAAACCCGGGCTCGGCCTGTCCTGTGGGAGGATGCTGACAATTTAAGTCTGGATTGGCAGGAAGCAGGGAAAAAGCATCTTTAAGGTAAGAGCACTGTATTCGGAGGAAGCTGCCCGTGACAAGCGGGGCATTTGATACATGCCAGCCCCCCGTGGCAGCTTGCCAGCCGCTATGAAGTGACTCTGCGTGGCTCTTTTAGCCTGTCATTTCCTCCCAGCCCCTCTCCGTTTCGAGTTCTTTCCCTTGGTGCATTTGCAGCGAAGGCATTTTACTTAGGCAAGGTGTTCAGTCTTTTCAGAGCTGCCCCTGGTGGCTCTGCCCTGCAGGGATGCTCGAGGGACGCGTTCTGGCTTTATTAGAGGATTCGAAGGATGCTGATGCCCAGTGCCCTCCGTTCAGGCACTGACGGCATCTGCAGGGACAGCAAGGACGAGGCCAGATGCTCTTTCCTGAGGGCACCGAGTGCTTTGGCAGTGCTAGACCAGCAGGATTTCTCTGGCTCCGAGAGCTGGGCAGGGATGCAGCAGAAGGCTGATGTTTGCTGGAATAAATCCTCCTCTTCCTCTCTGGTTTGTTTTGTCTGGATGAGGCTGCTTTCTCCGGTTCTGAAAAAAACAAGAGGGATGTTATTGGGAGATGCTTTTTTGCAAGTCCGCAGGGTGCCCGGCTGCACAGAGCGCATCCTTGGGCTGTGAAGAGCTTTTTCCTGCTGGTTCCATGTACCTGACTACAGCAAACCCTGTTTTCCATAGAACAAGTTGTGTTTGGTGATTGGTATAGAGGTTTGTTGTTGCTTAGCTGCAACTTTTGTTGAGGAACACTTACAGGACAAAAGCCAACCTGTGTTTTCCCTACACTTTGTTTTCCCTGGTAAATTAATATCTCTATGGTGGAAGTGCTGATTTGGAAGAACCAGATTCTGCCCAGCAAATTGAATATTGTTCGCTCGCACTTTAAAAGGACAACCCATCCGTTCTTGGAGCCGTTTCACTTCCACTGGGCTCGGTGCCGGAGGCTGACTGTACAGCCCAGTGGCCAAGGCACGGCCAAGGGAAATCCAGATCAGTCCAAACTGGGCTAATCAGGGATCTGAACCTGGATCTCTCCATGGCTGCCCCATGCAACCGAGAAAAAGCAAGTTTCAAGGGGCTTGGGGGAAAACAATTGCAAAGTAGCATCGTATCTGCAGCCCAGGCTTGAGGAGCTCCCGTCTGATTTCAGAACAGGGTCTGATATTTCCCATGGCACTGCAGTGGCACGGACTGACTGGCCAGCAGGAGATTAGTGCTTTTCCCCAAGCAAACCATTCCTTGCCTTCGACTGCATTGTTCTCCGGGCTCTCCCTTGTCTGCAGCACAGCCCTTTTAGCAGCGGGCTAATGCGTTCCCCCACATGGGAGCCGTGGTACTAAACTGCTACCCGTGTTTGCAAACCGTCCACCGCGCACATCCCTGCTAAGTGATGTACTTTGCTTGCCAAGATACTGCGATAAAATACGGTCGGCTTAAATCTTGTATGTGCTCGTATTGAATCAAACTAAGCCGTTGTGGCAGTTTAATACGCTCCAGTCGCAACACCTCTGAGAGGGAAGAAATGAACCTGAGCGGGCCCTGAGTTAAAACTGGCTGCGTCAAACGTGCCAGCGGGATGGTCCGAGCTGAGGGGATTGCAGTGATGCAATGTGGTCCCTGCTTCTTCCTCGGGGCTTGGGTCGAGCAGGTGGTTGTGGACGGAGGGTCCTTTTCTGCTGGGGGATGGTTCGGACACTGTGGCACTGAGCAACTTGTGCTTGGCTGAAGCAAGGGCCTTGCTTGATGTGGGGATGCAAAGGAAAGCACGTTTCTGGGCACCCAGGAGGGGTGGGATGCATTTTTGCGGTTCAGTGCTCCAGTTTGATTTGATCTTGAGAAGGATCTGTGAGCTTTATGTAGCAGCTCCCTAGCACTTCCGCCTACTCACCTTTGCTCTTTGTTGCAGGTTTCCTCCCAAATGAGTCCCTGAGGTTCCTGCTGGCAGCTCCAGCAGTGTCCTGTGGAACTGCCCTGCTCCCGGTCCCAGCAGCCGAGGCCCCTCCAAACCTGCTTCTGCAATGGGTGGGTTGTAAGCACTGGTAAGACCTATGAGTCGTGTCTCCTTCGCTGCTCTCTCCCTCTCTCGCGTTCTCTCTCTGTCCTTGTTCCTTCTCGCCCATTTATTTCTGTTCTCCGTGTGCTCTGCTGTTCTGTCTCTGGGGTTTTCACTGTCAGGTAATGAGGAGCTGTGGGTCCAGTCAGTCTTGGAGATGCCGAAGAGACGAGACATCCTGGCTATCGTGCTGATAGTTCTGCCCTGGACGCTACTAATCACCGTCTGGCACCAGAGCACCATTGCTCCACTGCTTGCAGTGCACAAGGGTGAGAGAAATCAAACCAGCCCATGCCAAGTCTGTGCATCCCTCCCTCGTCCTCATCTCCTCTCTCATTTCATTTCCCCATGGCAGCCATGCTCATCTCAGCTCCCAGTCCATGCTCATGCAGAAGCCACCCCACTTCTGCTGTAGGAACGGCCCCGTGCTCGTAGGGCTTCTTCAGAAGCATCAAACTCCAAGCCATGGGATGTGCTTACTGCACTTGGACAGCTCTTCATGGCCTAAATCCAGAATCGGTCAGAGTGCTGAAGGAAGATGCTTTTCTGTGTTCCCTGATGATGCATAAGAGAGGAGTCCCTTCCTGCTGGCCCTTGCAGCATCCTGCACACAAGTTAATCCGGCAGGAAAGCTGCTAAAAAGGAGAGCAGAGGAAACAGAGCTGCCACTTGAGACAGCTGCTCTGAGAGACACGGGGCAATGTGCATTTTTTAAGTGTCCTCAGGAAAGCAGCAAACTGATGCTCTTGCACTTGAAGTAGAAGGCAAGAGCCAGCACCTCACCTGATTGCTTGGTGGAGTTACGACACCACGAGAAAGCCCGCTTCCGCGTTACCTGTCACACAAAGCATTCGGTAGAGCTCTGGCCCCAAATCAGATGAATGCAGGAAGTTCTAAGGGATACTCTCTGGGCAGAAACGTCCTAGCTTTTATCCTGTTCTTGGAATAGCAGCAATATCCAGCTCTTGGGGGCTGGAAGAAGCCACGCTGCCTACTGCAGTCTTCATTCTTGGTTCTGCCCTTCTGCTGAGCACCAGGGCGGGTGGATCAGCCCGGGGAGGCTTGTCTGCATGGCAGGCCAGCTCATTTTCCCTCTCTGGTCCCTTTCTCTGGGAGATTCTCCCCTTTTCATTCTAATGTTCCCACCCATCCTCCACAGTTGCGTATCCTTTTGCTGAACAGCCCGATGCGCAGTTTGCATTGTCAGAAACTCAGAGCCTGTCCCGAGCAGTTTAACCTTTCCCCGCGGAGGACTGACAGCCACCCATGAGGTTTTGGGCCGCTCTTAAGGGAAAAATGACTGTGATCCCCTCTGAAAAGCATTTCAGAGGATGAGGGATCTACTGGGCTCTAAAACAAGACTTGAAAGACTGCTGAGAATACACTGTATACCAGTTTGGTTCAATGCCCTGAAAACTGGGAGCTGTTTTTGCAGATGGCCACGGACACTGAAGTTAGAGCACAGAGACCGCTGTGCTCTGACTCCATCCTGAACTTATCGGTGACCTTGGTAAGATGCTTCCTCTGCCTCTGCTCCTCTGAGCCCCCAGGGGAGAACGAGTGGTGACAGACACCAACCTGAAAGCTCTTGGGAGAAATCATTTTGTTGCTGTAATGCGCTTCCGAGATCCTTTGGTAGCAGGTGCTGAGGAGGAGATGTGCATTTATCCTCTAGCAAGCGCGGAACGGCAGCGCTTGCACGTGCCAGGGTTTACAGCTGAGGGTTTGACCTGCGGGGAGTTGCAAACTGTCTCAAGTACCGCCCGGGCTAATTACATTTGTGGCTGTGTCCAATGCATTTTGCAGATTTATTTTTGAATGGATTCCAGTGTTCTCTGCTTTCGGAGAGCTCTGCGATGTGGTGCTGATGTGTTTTGCCTTATGTAGGGCCTGATACCAACATTTGCAGGGACACCGTGTCCCTGTGTCCACCCCCCAAATATACACCCTGTCCCGTCAATGCCATGGAGTGTGAGCCCTTCATTCTGTTCAGGGCTGGTGTCAGAGTCTATGCTGCTGGAATAGTAACACGCTCTGAAAAAAACACAGGTAGTACCCCGCTGGGTCAGTTCTGATGTCTGTCTGTTCCTGTTCCTTCTCATCTAAAGTTCCTGTCAGCAGCTGGTTTTGCAAAATCTGTGGCTCAAAGTGTAATGTGCCCACTAGAGAGCAGCTGGTTTACACCCTGAAGGGATGCGCCCCTTATCTCTGCCACTTCCCAGCTTTAGACTGTGGTATTCCTGCTGTCTACAGTGGTACCGAAGTGGGAAAGTCGCACTCTGGAAAAGTGACAGATGCATAAACTTTTTTTTTTAGCTGATCGTGAGCAAGTCTCTGCAAGGATTTGCTATGTTCGGATCAGTGTATCCTATATATGTGCTGTTCACTGTTCACATCCACACTACCGAATGGGCTGTTACCTTCAGAGATTGGCAGGGTCTTTTTGAGGAGAGGTTAGACAGAGGCAGATGAAACTCTCTGCAGGAAAAAGCCTACAATTACAGGCTTTAACTGCTCTCCATTTCTGGATTCGAAGTGTGTCTATACTGCAGCACCGTCCTGGGCTCTCAGGCCTTCTTCAGTGCTGGTTTTCTAACAGCAGGAACTTCTTTTCTCATGTGTGTTTGTCCCTGATTCCTCTATTTGTGTACTTATTTATTAAAGCCTCCATCCGAGCTTGTTTCCTTTCCTCTGAAACCACGAGGGTGACCTGCTGTTAGCAAGCAGCCTGCTGGCTCAGTCCGGGGGGGTGTTAGAGGTCCGAGTCCATGCGGCTTTTTCTTCTCTCTCGCACCCTTGCTCAGATGATGGTGGTGACTCCCGGCGTGATCTCGCTGCAGGCTTCGACTCCAAGGAATACTGCTTGTCGGACCGGGACATTGTGGAGGTGGTGAGGACAGAATACGTTTATACCCGCCCACCCCCGTGGTCAGACACCCTCCCCACCATCCACGTCATTACACCCACCTACAGCCGGCCGGTGCAGAAGGCAGAGCTGACGCGCTTGGCCAACACCCTCCTGCACGTGCCCAACCTGCACTGGATCCTGGTGGAGGACTCGCAGCGACGCACGCCGCTCATCACCCGGCTGCTGCGGGACACGGGGCTCAACTACACCCACCTCAACGTGGAGACGCCCCGCAACTACAAGCTGCGGGGAGATATGAGGGATCCGCGCATTCCCCGGGGGACCATGCAGAGGAACCTGGCCCTGAGGTGGCTGAGAGAGACCTTTAGCAAAAATAACAGCCAGCCTGGGGTTGTTTACTTTGCCGATGATGATAACACCTACAGCCTGGAGCTCTTCGAGGAGGTAAGACCCTGCTGGGGGGTCCCAGCTGGCTGAACGTGGCAGATCGGCATGTGGGTTGGTGTAAAAGATGCTGACAGTCTTGTCGGGCTTGAGCAGGGGCAGGTTCCCACGTGTTTTCCCACTTCTGCTCTTTGTCCCACTCCTCTAAACGAACTCCTGTGCCTGTCCCTGTCTGCAGTGGTCTTACAGTGCCAGGTACACTGTACCTCACCGGGTTTCCAGCTCACAAATTACTTGTTCTCTTGCTCTCCTGAGGCCGAGCTCTTGCAGCAAGGGATGAGAAAGGAGGATTGCCTCCTTCCCTACCAGTTGCCAGTTTTCACGCCAGGGATCTCCTGTTTATTTGCTCCGTACGTGCTCCCTTTCCCTTCCCTGGTGGCTTTCACTCAAGCTTGGATAGCTACAGCAATTTTAAAAGCTGAAAGCAAATTCAGACTGAATGTCTTTCTTCCACAGTCCCCTTTGAGGCTGGCTCTGGCAGCATCCTGAGACAGACACTGCACATTAATAAAGCAGAAAGGGTTCCTTCGTTCACCCGTGTGCTTTGCTCATAGAGGCTTCTCCTCTCTGATATGTAGCTGCAGTTAAGGTCACACGGAGCCAATGAAATGTGCTGTGAAATGCAGAAGACGCGCACTATTCTTCCCCGCGGACAGGGGCTGCCGTTAGCATGTGTATAATGCAGAAGGGCAAGTGCCAGAGCTCTTCTGGTCTCGTTTGCGGTAATTAGCGGTGATGAGATTAGCTCTGGGAGATCCCTGATCTAAGAGACTGGGCTGAGAGCGGAACGCGAGGCCAAGCCAGCCAGCGGAGCGGGACAGGGCGCTGGGGGCGAGCGGGCAGACTGGCATTCAAATCATCCGTGTTGGCAAGTGCAGGCACCTGAAGTGTCCCCGATGGCTCCTGCCTATTTCTGTGGGCTCCACAGGGAGCAGAGGCATCCAGCGTTGCTCCGCTGAGCAGCAGGAGCTGCTACAAAGCACCATCCTGCGTGCTGGGTGTTTCTGGACAACTGCACTTCTTGGCTGGCCCTGAGGTTGTGGGCTACAGCTGCCACCCCTCCCTGAAAACACTTTTAGCCTTACTGGGGCTCATAGGCTGAGATTACAGCTCCTTAGCTTTCAGAGAAAGCCACTCCTACATTTCCAGGTGATCACGGTCAAGGTGCTTCCCTCTTCTGTATCCTGATTTCCCCAGCTGTCCATGGGGAGGACTTGATGCCTCACAGCCCTGAAGACCTTTGGATGATAAAACACTCTTAAATTTCACTTACATTTATCACTAGCAGCTTTGTTTTTAGTGCTGAGCTCATGCTTGGTTCCGTGGCTATCCATTACTATTGCTATTGTTGGTTACCACTTCCCAAGGCACTTTTCTCCTCCAGCTCCAGGTTGCCCATCCCCATACAGGTGAGCAATGAGCTCTGCAGCTCGGTCCCAGCGCAGGGACATCGCGCAGTCTCTTCGCTCCAGGTTTTTGTGCTGAAGCTTGGGGCGTTCGCCTCCCGCAGGACAGCGAGCGAGGTGAAGTCGTTCTGCTGGGGCTCTGGATTGTCACAAGAAGCAAATCCTTTGTGCACCCAGCAGACCCTTCTCTTTCCTTGCCTCCAGATGCGCAGCACCAGGAAGGTGTCGGTGTGGCCCGTCGCCTTCGTCGGCGGCTTGCGCTACGAGTCGCCCAAGGTGAACGCGGCGGGGAAGGTCTACGGCTGGAAAACGGTGTTCGACCCCCATCGCCCCTTCGCTATCGACATGGCGGGGTTTGCTGTGAACCTCAGGCTGATTCTCCAGCGATCTCAGGCTTACTTCAAACTGCGAGGAGTGAAGGGAGGCTACCAGGAGAGCAGCCTGCTCCGGGAGCTAGTGACTTTGAACGACCTTGAGCCGAAAGCTGCCAATTGCACTAAGGTATGGCCTTTTCCTCAGACATGGGTTGTAAGGATCCAGAGGTAGGAGAAATCCTGTCCAGCCCCATCATTCAGTCACTTGTCCGCTGGGTTCGAAATGAGCACACCCGCATTGCGAGGGAGCCGGGAATGGGCAGTTATGTATTAAAATGTGTGGAGGGCAGCTATCTTTTTTGGTTGCAAGCTGCTAGCAGTTGCCAGGAGCCTTGAAATATGGAGTCTCCTCTCCCCTGTAACTGTTCCTCATCTAGAAAATATCCTCATGATTATGGAACAATGTTTTAATGTCTGGGATATCACTCTGAGCCCTAGGAGGCTTCCAGGAAGCTTCATTTTTGGGGTGAATTTACTGCTATCAGATGACTGCTAGTTATTTGACTGTACACAGTGCCTAGGAGCCAGCAGGTCATGGAGCAGGACCCCTAAGTGCTAAATAACCTAGAAACTCAGAACACAATGATAGTTCTTGCCCTAAAGTCTAGGATGAGATATAACAGATGAATATCTATCTGGAATGACAAGGGAGAGTGCAAGATACAATGGGACAAGGCTGGTTGGTGTGACAGGCATCAATCATAGCGCATCAGCAGCCAAGGTGCTGCCAAGTGCTTTTGAAAGCTTTGTGAGTGGATCCAGGGGGCACAGCAGGTGTGGAGGGCCCCCCCTGGGATCACAGACCCCCGTGTAGCACTCTCAGCTTTGTCTGTAACACGCACCAGCCAGTCTGATTTAGGGAATCTTTACTGCTTGATTATCCCAGGAAGATTATTCTCTTTTTTTTTTGCAAATAAGCTGTTAGTGCCAGCAGACTCAGTGTTAGGTCCAGCTCTCCATTCCTTTTTGGGATAGGAAAGAAGTCTGAATAATACCCTTTGTCTCTGCTTTCCACCTGCACTGCTCTGCAACCCCCAGCCCTGTTAAAAACAAGGATCTCAACATTCAGCACTTGGGCAAGGAGTCCAGGAATAAGGAAGAGGAGCTGAGGGGAGGGAGCAACTTTATTTATTGTCTGATACTTGCTATGCCTCGTTTTTTACATCTACGTGCCTGTGGCTGTGGCTGTCCAGCACCGGGATAAATAACACAGATGGTCTCCCAAGGGTGGGAAAGGAGATTGGATTATAATTAGATCTCTGTTCTCGGGCACTGTGTGCCCTACTAGCTAACCAGAAAGCACTGGCTGGAAGTAAGTGTGTTGCCAACAGGCCAAGGGAGATGCACAGGTTGCTTTTAGTCTGGTGTGCGAAAGATGAGGCCGGTTGTGGAGGAAGGAGGGGAAGGAAAAGGTTGTTTCCAGGCAGGAGGAAAAAACCGGTGCTGTCAGACGGGCCGCCGTGTCAGCGCTGACACACAAGAGCTGCAGGTTAGAGATGGAGAGGAAGCAGGAATTGCTGGCCGGGATTTGAAGCAGGCTGCGTTTCTTTTTTTGGCTGGGCTGTGGGGATCCTAACAAGGGTCCTTGTTGTGAACTGAATGCGTTCTGCTCCTGGCAACTCCGAGTGCAGCTTTGCAGGTCGAGCTTTGCCTTTCTGCTTTTAGCTGGTGCCAGCAGCCTCCATTTCCCAATTGCTGTTTTGCTCGCCCGTTTGATGAGGAGGAGGGTTCGGAGAAGCAGCAGAGAAAGACAAAAGTAAGCTGTGGTCTGGGGTCCTTTTGCCCCAAAATCAAAGCACAGATTTCTGACTCTTTGTGCGAGTGTGTCCCCAGCAGTTGTCATGGTTTGCTTCTGTTAAGCGCAACCATAACCACGCTCCTGCTTTGCAGTGAGATTTACATTAAAAATTATGATGTGCTCAGATAGAGCCGTTAAGGAGGGATCAGAGAAGTGCGCAAGATAAGCATAGACATCTGCTCTCCAAAAATGCTGCCTACCCTGTGTGCAGTGATGCGGTTTGTAATGTTTATCAGAACTCAGCCCACAAATGCACACTCCTGCAAAAAGCTTAAGCTTTGGCCAAACACATATATACTGCTTATTTTCTTTGATTTGGAAACTGTCCAAAATGAAGGAGAAAATTAAGGAAGTCAGTATTAATTGCTGAGGAGAAAGAAGAGTTATCCCTCCTTATCAGGAGGGAAGGCTTGGTTTGTACTGGAGCTGTAAAGAAACAAGGTTTTGCAAACGTGTTATGTATTTCTGCGTTCTGCTGTTTCTGTATTTCGCCCCACACACCCCCAAAATGAACCACACCCTCTTCAATCCATTGACAGAGGACAGAGGTCTGAAATCCTGTGTTCCCATAAGGTAGATGTAACTGGGACGTATTCTGCTCGCCATTTTCCATTAACACCCGAAGAAACAAGCTGCATTGTGCTCAACCAGGGACACTCGGAGTGGCCCCAGCTATTGAAAAAGCCTCAGCTCGGGCTGGCACAAGAGGACAGACCACAAAATACAAGGTCATTGCAAATGAGGCGTCTCTTATTCCAGTTGTTTCTCTGTAAAGACAGGCGCAGATACGCATCTTTGGGTGAGGAAAGCTCCTGTGCGCCCGGCTGGTCTCGGTATCAATGCACTGGGATCGAAGCGATGGCTAAATGTAGTTCATTCCTCCCCTCTCCTTATCTCTTGGCTGAGTCGGATCTGAGATGATTTTAGCTGATTTAATATAACTGGGGTTTTTTGGCACTTTAACAATGCAAAAGTGGGGTCTGGTTTAAAGAAATGCTGATAACATGTAGTCGTGGTCTTGTGTTCATGGAGTATGTGGCTGGAGGTGTCTGAGCCACCAGCAGGGTTGAGCGTTTGCCTGTCAGAAGTGGAAAGAGCTCTTACCCGCCGGAAAGGAGAACCCGCTGCAAGATTTTTCTAGCACCTGGGCCGCGTTAAGGTCTGTACGTTCTGTTTGTTGGGCGAGGAGCCCGCGGCTGAGAGCCGCTTGTACGGACCCGCTTGGGTTTGGCTTTTCACAGGAGAGGAACGCAGCGGCTGCAGCGGCGTTGCTGCAGTGGGTGAGCAGGGCTGTCGTAAAGGCCAACTGCAATGAGCGGGCTCTGAAGTGCTCGTGGGGAGCGGCGAAATGGTTTTTTGGACCCATTTCAGACAGCAGTTGGTCTCCCCTGCCTCAGTGTTAGCAGGAGAGATTTAAGCCCCGCACAGGGGGTGGCTGCTCACATCAGAGACCAATTTGGTCCAACAGCTCTTTGGGAAGGTGGGGGTGCTGCTGTTTAACCAGAAGGGTTTGAAAAGCGCTTTGTTCATCCTTTAGAAACAGAACGTGCCCTCGTTTTTTCGGAAGAGCGAGGACTGGGTATGAAATAGTTCGCGGATACTTGGATTAAATGTGCAGAATATTGTCATAGCAACAAGAGGGAAACCCCCGCAAGGTAGGAAATGTCAATGCGAGCAGGTGGAGGGAAGCAGGAAACTGTAGCTCAGAAGGGATAAAGCTGCTCCCAGCAATCCAGGTTCTTGGAGCAAAGCAGTCAGTCTAATTGAGTCTGGTGAGGGGAAGGTTTTTCAAACAGCTTCCAGAACCATCTGTGCCAGCAGCAGAGCAGAGCCAGTAAAAACTGTTTACCTATAATACTACCCCCTGCCTCCGAAAGCATTAGACCACCTCTTCAATTTGTATTTTTTCCAGTACTCCTCCACAGATGTTGATCTATAGTAAACTTTGCTGCCAGGACTGAGGGAAGCTTTTAGTAGTTCTGTTTTAAGCAAGTTGGAGAGGGGCTTTAAAGTGGTGCAAGGTATTGTACCTGGTACGGAATAGCGGACGGCTATTATCCAATAATGGATTATCAGAGAAGCACCGAAAAGTCCTTTTAAATACATCACACAACCAAAGGCAATGGTGCCAACTGGTGCAGCTGGTGTGCTCAATATAACCAACTATTCCCCCTAATGCATGAGCCGCAAAGTGCCCTGAAGTGGCAAGAATTTGTGTTTCCACCCTGAGCCTCGCAAATAACTCCACCCCGGCCAAGGATGCAGTAACGTGATAACCAAGGATCAGAGTAAGGAACTTGCTCTGTGGGGGAACGTGCATATGATTCCCCGGTTATGAAGGAACTGCCCTACATCATTGAAAAGGTTGATGAGCCTTTTGAGGAAGATGGTTGATAACTACATGGAAGGAGCAGGTTAATGTCCCAAGACAGCACACTGTAAAATGGGTAATTTCTGTGCAGTTTGGATAGCAGTCGGCCTGCCTAAATGAAATTTTATGCAAACCTCCTTTCAGCTGTGAATGCGCCATTAGGCTCCAGGGTAGATGGTTAAATTGCACTATTGATTTAATGTGCAAGAATATTTGTTAGTGCAGAGAAGAGATGCAGCTAATGACTTCTGTTGGCTTCTTCAGATTTTAGTCTGGCATACAAGGACAGAAAAGCCTGTGCTGGTGAATGAGGGGAAGAAAGGATTCACAGATCCCAACGTGGAAATCTGACTGTTCATGGCT
The DNA here is from genome assembly GCA_013399365.1 of Pampusana beccarii. Classification (NCBI taxonomy): domain Eukaryota; kingdom Metazoa; phylum Chordata; class Aves; order Columbiformes; family Columbidae; genus Pampusana; species Pampusana beccarii. The sequence goes on along the minus strand of VWYH01002943.1, from coordinate 126,407 downwards.
GAGCGGAGACCAACACCAGGTAAGAGCTCACATTTTTGAAAAGCAATGAAAAGTAATGGTAAAAAAAGGAAAATACCAGACAATGACGGGAAACTAAGACACAAGGGTGAGGGATGTGGACTCATCCACCTGCAAACACCCGAGGAAAGCTCAGGCAGTATCGACGAAAGCATTTTTAAGTGAGGCAGAAGCTTTCGCAGAGGGAAGAGTTTAATTATATCCACATCAAAGCCACATAAACTTGGTGATAAGTAAGGGAGGGTGTGGATTAAACCCTACATGAGGGTTTTTTTAGCTAAGGTGAGCACGTAGTGTCTTCTTCCATGCAAAGGAGAAAAGAGCACCCACATTGATGGCTGTCTTCCTGCTCATTTGTTCATGCCCTGGCTTCCCACCTTTGATTACCTGAGGTTCCTGGTGTGTTTGGCCATCTGTGTTTCCAGGGTGCCCTGTGCAGTTGGTTTGCTAGAGCGGAGGATGAGCTATGCGCTCACGTCTGCATCCCGACTACATTGCTGCTCTTCATCATCACACGCTAAAACAAACGCACGACTCCTCTAACTGGAGTGTAGAACCAGGCCTGGAGGGGAGAGGAGGTTGCTGCTTGTTCTCTTTTCCTCTCGAATACAGAGAAGCAAGAGCAGCAAAGGAAAGGTGTAGATCTGCTCAGCAGCGGTGTATTTTTAACGGTGATGAGCTCTGTTGTAGCACATTCCCTCGGGCTGGCTGGTGCGGCCCTGCGTGCTGCAGTGGCCTCTCCTCGCTGCCCGCAGCCTGCGCTGCACATTATCCCCGCTATATATAGCGGCTTTGCAGAGAGGCCATAGCTCTTGGGCGCTGTCACAACTGCTTTTCACCAACACGCAGTTGCCTAGCAGCCGTGCTCGCAGATCCGCAATCCGAGATGGGTTTTGGGATAGTTCCAAGGGGTGGCAGCTAACTGCAGCGAGGCAAGAGGGTAATAAACATGCCGCTTGTGTCTCTGTTGCAGATTTCTTTGTGCACAGCCTGCAAAGTTCCTCTCCACGGCATACAACCAGCCAGACATGCAGTAGCCAGGACCTCTGCTGACTTCCAAGAGTTTTAGAGTACTGAAAACAAGCAACACTGCATACATAAACTACTCGGATTCCCCTGCCCTTCCTCCTGGACTCTGAGCAGGACCAGACGCTCCGGAGGTGGAGAAAAAGCACAGAAAAACACAGGACTGACATCGACCGGTACAAGACCAGCCGCCTCGCGAGATGCTCGGTTTGGGAGAAGCGCATGCAGGGCACGATGCACTGAAGACATGGCCCAGCTGGAACGGCGGTCTAGACCGAGGGGGCTGTTTTACAGGACCTGAAAGCCAGGGTGAGAACGCCCACGGGAGTGGGTTGGCCCCCGGTGACTTGTTTTTCCTGAGACACACGTACCTTGTGGCTATGTGTGCGACAGCCTAAGCAGCTCTCTGTTCACGGAGGGGACAGCTGCCTTCTGAGATGGCACCTTAGCCCTTAATTTTAAACCTACTTTAATCAGTGTTTATTACGCTGCACAAGACAGAAAGGTTTTTGGGGGAGGGTGAGAAGCAAGGCGAGTTAGAACAAACCCATTAAGTATCTCTGTTCTCTTTGTATTCCCTCTCCTTTCTCTTCGTTAGCTTCATGGTTTGGAGGGCACTCTGACATACCTCTGTGTTTCTGGACGGAGTTATGTTTGCAGCATGTGGCTCTCTATTCATCCATGCTAAAATAATTGGAAGTGGGTTTTAATGAGATTGTCGTGGCCATACACCGTAATACTTCATCCAGGCTCAGATCTTCGTTCTGTTTCACTCTAATTTGGTTCACGTGAGCATTAGGTGTGGAATTCTCTGAAGGGTGCTCCAACATAAAGCCAAATTTCCACTCTTGAAAAAATAAAGTTAACTGCTTAAAACTAGGGATTGAATGACAAAAGCTGATTTTGGTGCATTTACCGTTCTACTGGAATGTATCCTTCAGCCCCAGCCCCTTTTCCAGGGCCGTGCCAAACTCCTGCAGAGCAGTTGGAGAGTTAACTTCGGATAGAGCAGCACCCTTGTAAAGGGGATCCTGGGCTTAGTGCTCTGCTTCTTCGGCACCGGGCTTGAGGTAGGTCGATAAACTATCGATGCAGAATGTTAGTCGCCTCTCCCCTGTTCTGTCACATCAGAGGACCTGAGATCACACTGACGAAAGGGTGTTCTCTGATGAAACTGTATTTTGCTTCTCAGTGAGACACAGGACTGAGCAGTGCAGAAGAGGAACGTGGGTGCTACCGCCTTGGTAGGCTCTGTATTTGAGATTGACAAACTTGCTGAGGAAGAAATTGAGGTACAACATACCCCTTCTCCCCACCTCCCTCTTTAAAAAAAGCCAACTTACCTCCCCCTTCATAGTTGTTGTCAAACCTTTGATCGACCCCCACTGTCCCAATTCCTTCAAAAAAGTCTGAAGCACAATTTTACCTCTGAATTGAGGGAAAATGTAATCCTGGAAATAGACTTGGTTATTTTTAGCCCTAACACATAGAACTATTAAAATGCTCTAGATTTGATTGTTAGCTTCACAGTGCAGAAGTCTCCCCTCAGACTAATGACATTGTGTATTTCCTAATATTTAAAAAAAATTATTTTTTTGTAAGTTATTTTCTGCCACTGTATATCAAAACCATTGGGGAAAAGTTGCATTCTTTAGTCCCCAGTCACAAAAGCCTTGCTACGTAGCCTTTACAAAAAGGTTCCTTTAGATGCATTGGCTGAGGCATTTCTTGGATAGAAAGCATTTGATGCTACTGGCTGCTCTGTGGGAACGGGTATTGTTATCTCGTATTAAAACAGTAGCGCTCTGCACTCAAGCGGATTTATTCTGTTATTGTATGAGCCTCCCAAGTTCACTTCAGTCTGCAAACCCTAGAATGGAAAGAGACATTTTTAAAGGACTACAAAGTTTTCAAACCATTTAAATAGTTTCCGACTGATGCCCTTTCCTAGCTGCATGTTTTGTTGCACTGATCTCGATTCCAGTCCCGGCTGGGTTGTAACTTTCCTTCCTCAAAAAGAAATAACTCGCAGAAAAAAGGCAAAGGATGGCGTCCTGAACACAGCCCTGCAAATACGCTCCACTCTCCTCAAAGGTGTTCACGCAAACCTGGGCCCTTCCACATCGCACAGAGGCTGCTCAGGAGCAGAGGTTTGATGTTCAGTAAGACCAGCTCTGCCCAGGATGGAGTGTAGTTGAGCTGTGCTGTCTGTTTTCAGTTTTAAACAAACTGTATTTAAATTTGTTAAATAAAATCATGGTTTCTAAGAGCCAGAACAGCCCGGAACTCCATTATCAGAGATAGTGCACGTTTGGTGTTTCATTGCCTGAATCCTGTGGTTCCTGGAACAGAAAGCAAGGGCTGAGCGACTTCTCAGAGATTCTGAACAGATTTGTGGTTTGAATTTGATCTCTTCCTAAAGAGATGGCAGCTCCTCAGGGACTGCGGAGCTGGTGAGTTGAAAAAATACGGCATGTTTCCCTAAATCCTGTGTTTCTGTTTTGAGGGACAAAAAGAAAAAAGAAAACAGGGCCCAAGATCCCAAGATTTCACAGCAGGTTTGGCTAGAAAGCACAGATGTGCCCTCACATTCGCAATGATGTATGCAACCCCTTCACTTCCATCCCAACCAAAATCTGCTCTCTGCTCATTTTACAAGGGGGATTTTCATCTTTAGGTGCTTCACAGGGAGAGCAAGGGTGGAGGGATGACTTGAAGACAAACTTGTCCTTTTCTCCTCCTGCTCCTCCTCTTCCTTGGAAGTTCTCATTCCTGCCTGGCCTTAAACACAATGATTTATTTGACAGAGGACAAAACACATTTCACTTTTTAAAACCTTTTTTTTTTAAATTTCCTTTTTGAGAGAGAGACAACCTCCATAGCAAAACTTAGTGGAAAAAAAGCTCGAATTCAAGTCACTTGACAACCAACTTAGCTTCCAACAAGTGAACAAGTAATGGCCTCTTTGCAGAGTGGGTTGCTAAATTCTGCCTGGAAGCACAACAAAACGGTTTTCCACACCTCGTTACTCACATGTTCACCAACTATTTTCTCCCTATCTAATTATAAAAACGAGGAGGCCAGTAATAACGCGGTTTTAGAGTCACTGGAGAGCTGAGCTCAGCTTTCAGTTCAGATGGCTTCAGTTCTTTTGTCTCTCTCTTCTCCTGCCTCCAAGCGCCTTTTCACTCCCCCGCACCCACCAGACGGTCCATGACATCAGCCACCCGAGCTGTGGCTCCTCGCTAGTGCAGGGAGATGAGCTTCTGCATCCGTCGATGAAACGGTGGACTCTGGTTCCTTCGGGGCCCATTCTCTCTTCTGAACTTTCTGCCAAAGAGCAAATCCTTGACCTGGCTCTAGTGGAAATGGAACATGCCCAAGGGCCCGGGCCGTCGTGTCCCCAGACATGCAACCAGGAGTATTCGAGATGAACCAAACATGGGAAAGCAGCTCTCGTCAGTCCACGTACTGGGTCCTTCCTAAATAAGGGATGTCGACAGATTGTATGATCCGTCCGGCAGTGCGTTCTTCAAAAATGACAATCTGCAGAAGAAAGGGATATATGAAGTTCCTTCATCCAAAGGCTGAGCTACTTTTAAGTATTTTTAGGAGGAAAAGGCATACAATCACAGCAGGGGAAGGAAGCATCATTTAAAGAGATCAATCAATATGAGCCTGAACAGTAACTGTGATTCTTCTCCGGCACCACACGATGCAGAAAATGAATGAGCATCAAAATCAGGTTTGTCTTGATTTTGAGCTTGATGCAGTGCTTTGAAGTTTAGCTGCCATTCTCATCGTGTCTTAATGGTTTTCAGAGCCATACTGTCAGCTTTAGAGCAGCACCTTCCCTAATTGTCACAGATCTTAGGAGAAAAGAGTGTCCTTCCTCTCCGTTGTGCTGGTTTTCAGCTGGAGGCAGGTAATTCATACGCTGTATGTGTCTCGCTCTTTGGGACATGACTCAGAGCAGCATCTTTAATAATACAAACCAGCAAAAAGAAATCCCACCAAATCCTCTCACCTCATTGCTCCCTTTCCGTAACCAGGGGCCGGGAAGGTAGAGCGTTTCCTGAGGTCCAATCTTCCAGTAGCGGCCCAGGTTCTGACCATTGACAAACACAACTCCTTTCTCCCAGCCCTGGAATCAGGACAGGAATTACTGATGTGACTGTGACAGAAATACCGTATCGGTGCTGAATAGCATAATTTCCAACAAAACGTAAATGAAAAAGCGAGCGGTACAATAATGACTGGCATGAAACTTGGCTCTAAGGGAGTGAAATCAGGGGAGAAAGTTTAATAATACTTAGCATCTCCAGTTCTGTGCAAGAGCAGCAATCTTCCACAGAAGGAAGATGTGAATGCCAACTCTCATGCCATGTCTACAAAGTGGTGACTCTTTCCATAAGACACTGAGAAGGTGGGGATACAACTAGTGCCTCCTCTACTTTTTGTGCCCATTACTCCTCTGAAACTAGAAAAGAAATAGCATTTGTACATCAACAAAAAGACTGTTCATCGGCAGCTCTGCAGGGTCAGTATTGCGCATGTTTTCTCATCAGAGCCGCTACAGACTCAACGGAATTACCTGCCAGCTTGAGAAGACTTCTACACCCTCAAAATAATTCGCTTTCTCCAAGATCAGAGGAAGACTACAGGCTACGAGACAGAGCTCAGCCAGAGCCGTTACACAAGCGTCTCTCTAACCAGCGTTTTAAAAATCTTGATCAAGAAAAAACGGGGTAAAGACAAAAAGGGACTTGCCTGTAGCTTCAAGAAAGTGTCCTGTGGCTGGTGCTCTATCCACAGCCTTCCACGAAAAAAAGCCGGACCGACAAAGTAATCTGGGACTGCGCTCCATCCGGCCACGTGTCGCAAGCTGTAAGAGAAGGACCGAACGCAACACCGGTCTCAAGATCGTTCCAAAGCGCTGCTTACGATGGCGGATGGGTAAAGTGGCACCGTTTTCTGCACTATTTTGCACAAAGGTATCAGTGCAAAAATCCACCTACCTACTTTTACCTCGTGTTGCCTTTCTGGTACATTTAACTGCTACCTATTAGATTTTGCACTGCTGGGAAATGGTTGGTTTCAAATAGAAAGAAAAGATTCTTAATTCCCACAAACCTTTTCATGAAGCCAGGTTTCATCTCCAGACTGTAAATCTTGAAGTTCCTCAAGGGGGTTTTATTCAGGAAGACGTCACCAATTAAGCCTGCAAGAGCAATGGGGTAATGAAGAGTTGAAAACCAGCTAAAGCTGATAGGTTTTCCTATTTGAAAGCGAGGAACAGCAGGAGATGGAAAGCAGCCACATTCTGCAATGGAATTAGAGTCCATATGGTCCCATTGCTCATCCAGATTGAGTGGGGAGCATTACTACACCTTGGCCTCTCCACTCTCCCCTTCGCTTCAACTCACCGAGCAGAAAACATCATTGGCACACGCAGCAGATGGGCTTTTGTTGTTATTGTTGGGTTTTAGTTAGCTGTCCACATATAGATTTTTTTAAAGCAGTAGATCAGTTATTTCTCTAATAGGCACAGCAAAATATAACAAGGGCAAGCACTAATGTCCAGTGCTGATCCAGTGCTTTTTAGCCAAGGATCTTAAGACATCTTAGTAAGTAATTTACCTTGAGCACTCTCTTGTTAGATAAAGTCATTCTTCACGTAGCAGGCAAAGCCTGGGTGCTAATCCAGCTTCCTAACGACAGAACTGCAGCTGTGACTGCCTAAGCAGCGCAGAGGATTTATACACCTCTTCCGCAGTAAAATAAAATTAGTACAGTCACGTGCCTAACTCCATTAGTCTGGTTTGTATAGTTTTTGCATACCGTTCCCCACTAAAATAGAATCCTGGGGTTTCAACCTCTTCCAGCTCCACAATTTTGTGTGTGACAGAATTTACTAAAATGTTCAAGTCTGCTCAACAGGACGCAATTCATCCCTCCTGATGCTGCGTGTGTTTTTAAATGTTGTGATCTTCCAATATCAACCCCCCCAGGGGAAAACAGAGATTTTAAAAGATATTTTCCTGCTTTCCCCGTGAAGTAACATGCTGACAGAGCACAGGAAAGGGTGGCTAGTGCTACGATTGGGTCTGCACTTCGGTTCTGTGTAAAGCACACAAGAAAGACAGTTCTGCTGTGTTTAAACTCAGAGAACTATCCAGGACAGCTTGGGAACAAAGGGCTTAACTGACCTTTCCTCTGTTCATTCAATGCGAGGCCATAATTGACGCGACCGCGGTTTTCTACCAAGAGCCTTAGCTGCCTGAATCCCTGTAGAAAAACACAAAAGGAAGAGCATCAGCTGGACCGGTGCGCAGCGTGCGCTGTATCAGCCACAGTGCCTGCTTAACAGAGGTCGGCAGAGGTGTTCGAGAGGGGAGGTGGCACCAATCCCTTCGGCAGTTGCAATTGATCTGTCTACTTTCAAGTTCTGGATTACATGACAGAACAGTGTCCCCGTATCTTTCAGCTACTGCAAATAGTTACGCCACTGAGGAACGCTCAGCCTTTCCATAAATGTTTTCCTTGTTTTTCTTTCCGTTGATTTTTTAAGTACCGTTTTGGTATCACCCACAGAGCCAGAAATGGAGTTTGACATAGTACAGGCTTATGTCATACAGCTCTCCCACAAGTCATAAGAACAACTAGTATATCCACCCACGCACCCACTCTGGGAGCCACGCACAGCTCTGCCAACATGCATTCCATCAATATATTAGTGTTATTGCCAACTTTGCCAGGCTAAGAGCTACAAACAGACATCCCCCCTCATTCCATTGGAGATCCAAAAGGTGCAAAAGCCCCCAAACCCCCTTAAAACCTCCTCTGTGCTAAGGAAGATGAAGCCTACATGGATATAATCTGCATAAACGGGGTACTGGTACTTGGTGCCTATAGTTTGTGGCAGATTCTGTGCAGCAAGGACTACAGCGACTTGAATTTTCTCCCTGCGGTCCTGGTTCTGTTACCCACATGCTATCGCTGTGAGCAATCTGCGGTTGGTTACCTGTCCCTCGGGGAGGGAGAGCTCCACCGCGTTGTAGTCCAGCTCGCCAACATACATGGTGTTAACAAACACCTGCAAAACAGAGCACAGGAGGGCAACGTCTCAGCAATCACACTCTAACCAGGTGTTGCACAGGTCACTCAAGTGGTATTTGCATTTCCACCTGACTGAAGTTAGTCTGGGTTGCCCTCTGCTCCTTACCTGTGCTCGGTCACGGACGTGGTCCCGTGAATGCAGGTGTCCACCACCAAATATGACAGTCTCGTAGAGCACGTATCCGTACGACTGCCCGCTGCTGTCATTGAGATGCAGATTCTCCATGTTGACGGGAAACTCTGACTTAATGGGCTGCAAAGGAGAAACAGATTTAACGGCAGAAGCGGCTTCTCAGCATTAACAGGCCACGCAGAGGCAATTCATTTAAGATAGGTGTTCCGCTCTGCCACAGGTTACATTCACGTTTACTGTTCCACCCTGAATTACCTCGTGACTCTATGGAAGCTACAGCAATGAAGACAAGATACCGGAAAAGGGAGCCAAGGACTTGCAAAACCAGAATTCCGGGAGAACGGAAGCAGCAGTAAAAAAAAGGTGAGATAAAAGATTTGCGTCCTTGACAAAAACATTCCCCAACCTCATCCTCATGGGCTAACAAGCCAGTGCACTAATTGCACCTAAGAGGTGATGCCTTTTAGTACTGAGACGCATTAAAATTGGTAGTACCTGTAAAAGAGATGGTAACACATCCCAGAGGGAGATATATTGATGCAAGAGGATTGCACCATAGGAGGCCTTGCTTTCAATCATGGGAGGGAGAGGAAGAGGCTGCCCTGTGATGCAAAAAGAAAGAGAAAGATGGAACAACTATTTCAGATGCAAAAAGCCAACACTGATTTAGGGCCCCTCCAGACCTCCTTTGGTCAGTCTTCCCATTCAATTACAAAAAGACCTGAAGCAAGCGTGAGGGCTGAGTGAGAATGACAGTTATTCTGCAGCCACAGCCACCTATCTGACCCTAGAACAGATTAGCAATAAGATACAACGAACGAGATAACATATAACCAATGGTGTTTCCTTCAGATGTGCATTTATTTCCAACGTACGCTTCCTGGCATAGAAAGAAGCTGCTTAAATGCTACTACGTGCCTGCTGACAGAGACAAGATTTATGTCCCTCGTCCTCCCTCCCATCTTTTGGAAAACGCACCCAGCAGAAGGACCCGTTTGAACAATTCTCTGATTTAACGCCGTAAGTAGAACAGTACTTTGGTTCTCGGATGTACAATTACCAATGATCATGCCGAAGAGTTGTCGGAGCTTGAAAAATTTGGATGTATAGTCTCCAGCCTCTGTCAGGACAGCATCGTAATCTGAAAAAAAGAAGCACATATGTTTTAAAAGATGCAGAGCAGCTCTAGGACTGCCTTCATGTACACTGCCATCGAAGAAGTAAAAGCCCAAGACACCGTTTTCTTGGCACTGTCTATATAATGGACACCTGTACACTTCTATCTGTGTGCATGTAGCTAGAGAAGCATGGAGTTGGTTAATTTGGAGAAGAGCCACTCACTGAGGAGCAACAGACTTTTTGGGATCTAATTTGCGCATATCCGTCATTTCACACAGGATAAAGTCAACAGTTAACAATTTTGACAAACAGCCGGTGGGATGAAAAGAGCTTTACGGTACAATTTGACTTGGTAAAAGTAAAAAACAGAACTGTATTTTGGATCACCCTCTTTCCCTAGAAAGAAGAGCCAGCATGGACATAACATAAAGTCATCATCTGCCATTTCTATTCCCAGTTCAGAACGAGGGGATCCTCCACATCCTGGAATGGGTCTGCAAATAGAAAACATTAATTTAAGCCCCCATTTAGATGGGCATTTGCTTCTGAGCTATGTTCCAACTCATTTCTCCATGACCAAGCGGTTATACTGGCCGTTTCTGAACGTTTCTGCCAACTTTATCTAGCCCAAAGCATCGTCTGAGCTGCTCTCTCACAACAGGTGCACGGGCAAGGCAGTGAAAGAAAACTCACCGTAACTGGTGACGTCTGACTTGTATTCATCAGCCTCCAGAGCACCATTCATGAAGCCGAAGTTGGTGCCTCCGTGAAACATGTAGAGATTGATGGACGCTCCTAATTTGAGGACACTTGCTACGGTATTCACCATTTCTGTGAAGGAAGGGGAGTGCCAGGAAGGCCAGAGAGCGAGAAGGTGGGTTAACACTCTTCAGCAACGCAAAGCAGACACACGTATGTTGCTATGATGGAGGTGTCACAAAATTTGTGACTTTTTACAAAATACAAATCAATCTTCACAGGATTTAGATGATCTCAGGAGGTGAAAGAGATGATTTAAATCCCTGGGCTGCATTTTTAATAGCAACAGAGAGTAGCACAAGGCCTTAGCACACATTGACATTAGTATCTTATGATGTTTGGCTCTCTGCACACCCCATAGAGTCCTTCTTCAAAGAATAAAAAGAAAAATATATATTGTTTTAACTAAGAGCTACAGTTTACTAACACTATAGGAAATAGTGTTAGTATATAGGAAATCTAACGCTATAGGAAATCCAAGGCACAGCAATGGCACCCACTCACTGAGGGATTATTCATTTACAATTAAACAATTCATTTACAATTACCCAGAGCAAAGGTTACAGCAGGACAGGAAATTTGCAAAAGTCACGTGTCATTTTTCCATGACTGTTTGCCAAGCAATAAACACCCCGATCTACAAGAAGAGCGTACGGTGCTCACCGTCTGCATCAAAGACGTAGTGAGGGCCGCCCCAGTTATCAAACCATCCTGTCCAGTACTCCATCACCATCTTCGGCTGATCTCTCTGCGTCAAAACAAAACCAACGAGTTAAAATGCAGGCGGGGCAGCCTTGCACTCAGCCCTGTGTTCTAGAGAAGCGTTGTTCAAACGCAGTTTGGCGACATGGTTTATAAGAGTGTTTTCTTCCCCAGTTGGCATAAAAAGAAGCGGCTAAGGAGCTCTGAACAAGATCCTGCGGGCCAGGAATGCCCGGAACGGCCACAAAGCAAAAACCACGGCACACAAGGTGATACCGAACAGCTCTGGATATTGTTTGGTAAAGCTGTAGCAAAAAGACAAACCAACTGTCGCTGTTTAGCTTCTGCTGGAAATACACATTTATAAATGTCTGCTTATCAGCCCCGCCGCTGCCAGCTGAGGGTCTGCAGGTGCGCGGCAGCCAGCGCTTGCCAAGGTAGGAACAGCGGACCTTAGCGGCTTAATGGCTTTTTAATGCCGCATATGGTGCTGGCAGGAAAGAATTAGCCTTTGCAGGAATTAGGTCTTCATTAAAAAGGCTCTGCACATGGAGCAATCGCTTCCCACTTAGCTCCTGTAGAATTCCAGCCGGCCCCATCACACCGGACAGGACAAGGTGCTCAGCCTGGCTGGCACTCCCTCCTCGTGGTATTTATTTCTAGTCGAGGCAATTTTGCCCTTGATTTGATAAGGGCTTTTATCTGATGGCACATGAAATGGCTGAGGTAAGTGGCATTAAAGAAACTCGTGTTTCATTAGGAGAAAACAACTGCAGGTGCCTGTAACGATCTAATTGTTCCAGGTTCAGACCAGCTCTTGGAAATGCGTTTAATCAATCCATCCCCTGTGAACTAGTCAAAGAAAGAGTTTTACCACCCTCTGGAATAAAAGACCATAACAAGGAAAGATAACATAGCTTCATAATCCTTACAAATATGAATGACAGGCTGCCTATCTGGTAATTAGTAAGTGTGGCAAAAGAGGAGCTGCTTTTATTGGGCCATGTTGCGTTTGGTTGGTGGGGAAGATGCCTCCTGTTCATTTGCAGGGTTTGGGGAATTTTGTATGACCTAAAGAACGTGAAAGCACATGCAGCAGAGCCTCTTTTGCCTGTACAAGAAAAGAAAGCTAATAAAAGCGGTGGGATTCAACGTTCAGCAAGCCAGCAGCAAGGTTTCGTTTATAGTCCAGGCAAAAGCCAATGGAAAAGATCAGAAAAGCATCGATCGTGGCCAGGGGCAGATTATCAGTTGTTCACATCTTTCCAGGCTGACATTTGGAGTAAGCAGAGCTACAGGGAAAGAGGAGGACAGAGGCTGCAAAGAGAGAGAACCTGTCACTCAATACCAAAACCGGTTATTCCCTCACTGCTCCCCCATCACGCAATCAAGACACTTTTTTGCATCAAGTGTTCATTAGGCGCTTCCCTACCCCTGATTCACATCTCGGCAGCACAGGGGGTTGAAGATGCTGCAGCGACACACTGAATTTGAATGCTTTTCTGCTGCTAAAACCGCGCTGCATGGAAGGCGCTTTGGGAAGCGCATCTGAAATCCACGCGTCCCTCTGACCGGTGCTGCCGCAGGTCCCAGCAGGAACAGGACCAATAATCTCTTCTGCCCAGCATGCCATTAATACAACTTTACATATCTACACGGAATATGAGGTATTGGAGATGCCTGGAACACCCATCGCGGTGTACCCAGGAAGAACTGCCGCAGATCAGCACCCGGCATTTGAAAACTGCGGCTTTCAAATGTGCTCCTGACGGCACCCACAGCATCAGGGTACAAGAGTTTGCTGCATTTTACCTGTACCGTGTCCAGATATTTCAGAAGCCCCGGTTCCAGTTTCTGAAAGTTAACGGTGGCCAGCGCTATGGAGAAAATAAAAAGGTTTTATTAATTTAGACACATACAAAATGGCTCGGGGAGCATCTCCTCAGGCATCAGCCCAGCACAAGCTCAGAGGGAACTGGAACATCCCCTGAACCACCAATACAACCTCCTCGGCAATTTCCCATCAAAAGTTTTCACTCAGTGTGCAGAATCTAACCGGACGGCGGCACACAGTGGAATACTTGCAGGCCATCGTTTCAGCTCCAGCGTTCAGAGCTACTAGAAAGAGAAAGCATCAGAGCAGCTCATGGGGTGTCAGAAGCTCTAATTAGAGGCTGTAAAGCACTTGGAGATCCTCAGATAAAAGGCACCACATAAAAGCAAACATTATTAGAAAGCCATATCTGGATGCCACACTGATCTCCCAGGCTTTAGCTGCAGGGATCGCTACCCAGGCGGATATCTTAGAGTTGTCGTGTCTGCAGAAGCACAGAAATTGTAACGGGAAGACTTATCGGTGCTTCTGCTCTGTGCAACCAGTTTGTGTGTGTTGTGACAGTCACGGCCCGATCTTCAGCCCTGGAGTGGGGAAATCTGTCTGCAGGTGATGATGCACTAGAAGACACTAATCCAGTACCAGTGTCCCAGCCCCTGGTACACATTTGAACCATTTCCATACTTTTCTAGCCCTCGGTCACGCTGATGATGTCTCTCCCAAGAAACTTCGAAAACGCAGGAGCAATGGTATGATACTATATTAAAAACTGGCTTCTTACAACAGAGCTGGTATCAAACCCAGCCCCGGTTGTGTCAGACAGAGCACTTCAAACAGAATATTTACAGAAGCACAAGCTCACTTCTCACTATTTATACCTTGATTTTAATAGGCTGCCCTATGTAGTGTGCTGAGCTGAAGAATTCGGCACAGGCAGACACGGTGGGAGAACAAAACAAAGTGTGGATGTAGCACGGATGCCATACATTAGTTGGCAATTCGCCACTGACGAACAGAACAAACAAAACCACAGAACCACTGCATTGATTTTCAACTCCAGTACGGAGTCTTCTATTTTCTTAACACATTTCTACGGTGGATTTTGTCCTCTCTCCCTTAGCGCTTTCATAACCACCTTGCTGCTGTACCGCTCTGAGCCCTCGTTATTCCACGCAACTGATTACTTGGCGTGTTGGCTCTAATGAGCGGATTGTTATGACGTCTAAGAGGCAAACGGGTACCAACGAGCTCTCAGCATGCACCACGCTGGAAAACACAACCCCAAACAAGAAGGAGCTCCGAGGCAGCAAACATTCCTGCAGAAGATGGGGAGGCTTGCAGGGATATCCACACCAGCACAGCAGCTCTCCGGCAGGGAGAGAGTGACTCTGTGTGGTCAAGGCCAAAAACTGCTGCACGCCAACAAAAATACAAAAATAATAAAAAGACCACTGTACTGGGGAAGGCCCATGGACTTCAGAGCTATCGAATGTGTCCCTCTCGTTCTTTCAAATAGAAATAACAGGAGGAAAAAAAAAAAACGAGGGAACTCAGAAAATCGGGATCGCGCTACGCCCCAAACAGTCAGATTTAGAGCACAGTGAAACTCAGACATCTGTACCTTTGCTTTTTCACAGCGAGAAGCAGAAGAGGTGCTATGCAGCATTTTTAAGCGCTTAATAGAATTATGCTTTTAAGAGGGAAAGGGAAAACGGACATGCTTTTGCATTACACATATTTGACACCCTCCTTTCCCTGCCCGCACGCCCCAGAGCAAGGTCGCTGAGAAAACAGGGCTGCCCTGCAAAGTGCTGCTTACCTTACAGACCGCTAGATCTCATATTTTGATGGGCTTTTTTCTTCTCTTTTTAATTGCAAAGCAGTTATCTTAAGTCATCACTATTAATAACTGCTGAGGTACTTGACGAATATACACTCGCAGCAATAAGAAGCTGGTATTTTTAGCCTTTTAATGGGGTGGGAACAGCACTGAGAAATGCTGGGTGCTGCCACCTCCTGCCTCAGCTCGTGGGGAAGCACCGATGCCCAACGTTGGGCAGAAGGCAGCCAAGAATTTCGCTGCACACGCTGATTGGAAGCAGAGAGGCAGAGGTTCTCATTCAGCGGTGACATCCCAACAGCCGCCCCAACAAAGAGCACAGCCCTACCTTTTTCTCCCACAAGCACGTACCTCCTTCCACTAAGCCGAACGACAGCCCGTTCTTGTTGTCCGAGGTCATCAACAGTTCCACAATCCCCCTCTTTAACAGGGCCTAAATCAAAAAGAGGAAAAGCCCTTGTGTTAACAGCCTGAGTTTGGTATTTGTCAGGATATTAAAGCATTACAGTACATTATCACACTCTCTGGGGAGAGCTTGAAACTGGTAGTGGCTTGGTAAGAAATATTATTCCTGTGACATCTCCCATTCCTCCTAAAGCTTCCCTGCCTACTTTCTCCAGCTTAAAGACAACTGAAAAATCTCATTTTGTTTTAGAAAGCTGGACCTGTTTCTCAATGATGCATCAAACTTCAGGATTGTATCTTCTTCTGAGATCAGTTTAATAAAAAGCTTCACTGCTTTCCATCAAAAGAGGGCCTCAGGTAGAAGAAGAAAAAGAAAAGCAGCTCATCCATCCTGACTGACTAACAGTGGAAGCTGAAGCAGAAAATAGCTGGTTTGCCAGTGAACGCCATCACAGGACAGCTCAGGTACCCAAGTTCTTGAATAGTTAAGTCTGAATGAATTTAGTGGTTCTTCAATATCGCAGCACTGTATGAAATGGCGCTCTAAGGTTTTTAAAATGCGTATGCGCACACAAGGTTCCTCCCATTAGGATTTTTCTCTTACAGTTATTGTTTTACAGAACAGTGGCTGAAGTCGGAAGGAGAGGTTAGGAAATCCCAATTGCAAGTTACCCCCTCTTTTCACTGTACCTGTATGGGTAGTCACTCCTTCAGCTCCAAGGAGCTTTGAAAACAAGCCTTCAGTCTCTTGACTCTAAATTACTAATTGTAAAATGGTGATAAAGATGCATCAGCTCACACAGGAGTTCCCCGTGTCATGTGCCCCAAGTAGTTGATGTCTGTTGTGTTTAAAACCTTTGCATTTACACCCCACGCACACAGACTAGACCTGAGCATCGCACACAGTCTGCGTTAGAGAAGCATTACAGCACCGAGTTTAAAGACAAACCCAAATCAGAGTTAAGACAACCTGGTTAGTTTATCAAGCTGCCAGCAGTAAATCGGTAACCTGAACAGATGCTGGTATCTGACAAAATTCAGCTACTGAGGGCACCGGAATTTCTAACAAATTTTATTGCGATAATTCTTTGAGCGCTGCATTAATACTCAGCTTCTTCCTCCCCTTGTACATGATGCAAAACGGAGAAACGGCAGCGAGCCGCCACACATTGAAATGCATTGCAGGATTTGAGGGTGCAGCAGAGAAACCAGGAATAGAAACAGCGTCTGAGGCAGACACAGGTGTGTGCTCAGCTAATCCCAGCTCAGGTGCTGTGTGCGGAGGGAGGTCCACACACCCCTTTGTGGCCCAGATGATTTGGAAGGCAAAGGCACCGCACTCGAAAGAGTTAGATAAGGACAGGGATTTCAGGTTTGGTGTGAGTCGTGGGGTTTTTTTAATGGGTATATTCATTCCAGGAATATTGCAATGTTGTCATACATGCTAGGCGCAAATGCGAGTTAATCAACATTGCTACAGTCAAAGCTCAAGGCCCAAACCAGAACAAAGACCAGGAGCTCCACCTCACATTAGATCCCACTCCAACCAAAAAGGAAGCCCTGCAAATCCTGCTCTCCCACATTTTCAGCTCTAACCACGATAATATACTTCCTCAGATGTATGTTGCACACAATACCAGAATATGACGAAACAGCACTGCAAAAACACACCCACAGTCCTGGCGAGGAAACTTTATCTGTTCTGACAAGTTTGTGAAACATCACAAGCTCCTTCATCGCTAAGCTATGGAAAAGCAAGCACGGAACCACGCTTAAAACTTATGCAGAAGAAAGAAAATGTTCTAAGGAAGGTGGTTTATAAGATTCACCACAGAAACCAGTAAATGTGCTGACATTACCATTTTAACATAGGTCATGTAGTTTGGGTCCTTGGCATAGGAGCCATATTCATTCTCCACTTGCACGGCAATGATGGGACCTCCTTTCTTGTACTGTTGGGGAAAAAGGGAGAAGTCGTTCACCAGGATTTCTGAAATCCCAGCAGTACCGGCTTGCAGGGAAGATGCACGAACCTCAGCTCCACCCTCTCACCCTCCCAAACGATTGTGACGGATTGTACTTGCCTGAAGAGGGACCACGATAGGCATTAGATGATCAAAATAAGCGTCCACAGCTTCTGTGAAGCCCCTGTACGTTGTCCTCAGTTGCATCTCTGGGTCTTGCAGCAGCCAGCTGTGACAAAAGCAGCAAACAGAATCTGTTAGACTCTCCTGGCCAGCAATCACTGACCTTTCTTCGTCAGGTATGGACAACAGCGTGAGTCAGGGAGCGACACCATGTGCGGCTGTCTACCACTCACACTTCTAAATGGCACAGACTGCGATCGCCACGCTGTTCCCCTTCTTCTTCTTCTGTATTTTGGGCCTAAGCTCGTTTCATTAGTTTTCCCAATAAGATTTCAAGAGCTAAACTTGCCACTCTAAAGGTTACTCTGGAATTCCCTGTATCCCCAAGGGCACTCTACAACCAAGCGCGCCCTCATAAAACCCCAATCCTCGCTCAAAACAAAGCCTCTGGTAATTGTTCCCATGGTTTCTACTGCTGATTTACAAGACTTAG
Organism: Pampusana beccarii; assembly: GCA_013399365.1. Lineage (NCBI taxonomy): Eukaryota > Metazoa > Chordata > Aves > Columbiformes > Columbidae > Pampusana > Pampusana beccarii. Next base: position 108,872 of record VWYH01002943.1, on the reverse strand, counting down.
CTCACTGGCTTGGGGTTAACACAGAAAAGGGCAATTTGTTTAAGAGCAGAACAGTGTAGTGCTATAACAATTTAAGCAGAGTGAGCTCGTACCTTCCTCGTCTCTGCCAAAGAAGGCATTAACTAGTAGCGGTCTGAAATACTCAGCTCCTGTACACTATAGGCAGCTTGTTGGGCTTACAAAATCATCACCTCTTTAAGCACAAAATGAGAACAGTACTGTTGCTCTTTATCAGACAAATAATCCCCAGATGTTGTCAAGACAACGTGGAGACGCGCTGAGGTTTAAGCTCTGTGAAGGTGAGGAAAACAAGCGGTATGTAACCCGGTGCTGGTTCCACTGGGATCTAGTAACAAGTCTCAATGTTGACGTATTCACCTCGGCTCCAAAGCCTCTCACCAACAAGCCGTGTGCTTTGGGACAAAATACAACAGCAGGCTGGAAAAGTGATGGGTCGTCACTGCTGCCAGCCATGTAGTGTTCTAGTAGGACTTAAAATGGACCTGAGACGAAGCAAATCCTCACATCAAGCTGAAAATACCACTGTTCGTATTCTACAGACAGCCAAGTTGCAACAGCAATAGAAGATGGGTTTCCCCAATTTTGTTTTCTTGCTGTAACCATTATGCCATAACACAATTATTATTTTAAAGAATAACTGCTCAAAAAAAGATTCTGGTTCTAGGCTCACTATCTGTGCTGCTTAAGAAAGCTCAATAACATAATGGGTCTTCACCTGCTTTGGGGACACAGAAATAAATATTCCCATCTAACAGCCAGCCATCCTACATCTTTGAAGGAGGCTCAACTGTGTGATATGGGGGGTTGTGTTTGTTTGTTTGATTTCTCCATAGTCCCAAACAGTTTTCTCAGCTGAACTATTTACACACTTACCTGGGCAGACCACCAAGGTCCCATTCAGAGCAGATATAAGGTCCAGGACGCAGAATCACCCACAGTCCATTTTTAGCTGCCAGTGAAAGGAAGGCCCTAGAGATGGAGACAGCACCATTATCGTCTGACTGCAGAATCCCAACTCCATGCACTCCTAATACACCCCTCACCATGAAATTTAGGTACCAGAACCCAAAGAGAATTGCTTGATGAACTATACTGGCTTGGTACTAAACCTGTAAGTTCCAGGACTTCAGCAAGCAGGAGAAGAGTCTCCATTGCCTGACCAAGGCACAGGCTTCGCGTCAGAAGCTGGAAATGACATCTTCACCCAGAACCAATACACGTACCCTCCCTTCAAAACTGGTTTATTTAACAACAGAGCTGTCTGTACCACATACTCTAGATCCAGGTTTCGACTGAAGTCAAACTTCCCTCTTTCTTGCTCGTGAAGGTTCCACGGCACATACCTGAAATAGAAAGTTAGGGCTGAAAACGGCACATGAAAAAACTCTGCTCTCCCTTTGTTAGCCAGTAACAGACCCAGAGATTACCGCATGTACACATTACAAGTGCCTATTTACATGTTATTTGTGCCTTTCATTTTTCTGACAAGTCCTTACTTGCGCTCTTTGCCTGTACTCTGCAATATCCGAGTTTCTCAAGACCATCCAATGTGGTCTCTCTCTAGGTATATCTTTCATTCTCCAAAACAGAGCGATTTTTAAATCACAGCCGTGCTGAACGGCCCTTTCAGAGCCCAAACCTTCCTCATCAGGCCAACAATAAGAAGATGCTTTCCCAGTACATCTGACAGACCTCGGTTCCAGTTGGTATTTGAGGATACTGCAGTGTGTGACCAATAAAGAAAACCTGAATCCCCACCACTTTTTTTGGGTGCCTTTTCTCATAATAACAAGTACAGAAAGACATCGTTATTGCTCACTGGGATTAATGACAGACTCGCACCAACTGCTGTGGAAGGTGGGACAGGCTGCAAGGTGACAGAGCCTGGGGAGCGAGCACACTTACGTCGTGAGGGTGTTTAAGCCACACGCTTTCATCTTGAGCATGCGGTCCTCCCAGTATTCCCTGGGGACTCGGAAATAGTGCATGGAACCTCCAAATATGCGGAAGGGCATCCCTTCCAGGAGGAACTGCGAGTTCGCCGTCTGCAAGCCCAGGGTCCTCCCCCATAACCGCAGCGGGATCAGCTCACTCCAGTTAAACCTGGAAGAGAAGGGGAGACACGTGAGCATCCAGTGTCTAGGAAAGAAATCCATGCTTGTCATAAAGAAATCTGTCCCCTAAGAGATGCTGCTCATTTCACCCTGCCTGGCAGGATCAGCTCTGACCTTCCAACCTCTTAAGTAAACCATGCTCTTTGTCATATTGAGCACACAGGCTTTTCAGAAGACTATCAAACAGGTGGAAGATCTGCCCAAGGTATTTAATATTCATTTCATTTATTTAATATTCATTTAATATTCATTTCGCTACTAGCTTCTATCTCAAACGTCCCAAGCCACTCTGCCGTACTTTAAAACCAAAACGTAGCACTGCTCAGGCTCAGATCATGAAACTAACTGGCCGAAAAGAAAAGATGGGAAAGCTTTCACTCAACAGTAGCAAACACTTTCATAACTTATGAAACGTGTGATCTCCATGTTTTGCAGTAGGATGGCATACGCCGGCTGATTTCCAGATCCTCGCTCCAGGGGCAGCTGCATTTCAGTACTTGTGGTCTCTGGTACCTCCCAACTCAATGCGTGGTAAAAATAAAGAACTTTTACCTGTTCGCTGTGAACAGAGAAGCTTTTCCTTAATTTAAAGAAGACTCCTGGGCTACATTCATCACTCAGCAAAGACGAGTCTGCCGTCATCACAAACTTACCTGTGCCGGTGTTACTGCTTAGATTAGTTCCTTCATAGGTTATTTGCCACACGAACCGAGGCAAAAGAGATACCAGGTTGCGAAGGAGGTTCTGAAGCACTTATCAGCTTCAATACTCAATACAGCTCCGTTTGGGTCAGTTCCTGCATGCAACTTGCTAAACTACTTGTTATCTCCTTACATGGCTCCTCAATTCATTTTGGCTGAACCAAGAGAACATGTTACCAGCCAGTCCAGACCCACAGCAGTCACGCTGCCTCCGTCAGAGCATCCCCATCCCACAATGCTGAATGCACAAAGGAATTAGACAGTAGCAGCTTGTTCCACTGAGACGTTATCACAGCCAGCACGCGAGGGATGAATTCCCGCCTCAAGAAAGCGAGAGCGACATTCCATTCGGGAGGAATGTCGCACTCGGAGAAGAGGGAAATACCTAATCCTCCGGCAGTTTTCTAGGCTACGCGTAGAGCGGGTATTAGCAGAGGGTGAGGACTTGTCAGAACTCGCCGCTCACGGGGATTGCGAACCAGGAGCCGGCAGCGATTGCCTGTCCTCGGACACGAGACAGGGAGACTACGAGGGAACTAAATCTAAGAGTTCCAGGCTACTGCGCGGGCTGGCTGAGGAGCTCAGAGGGTACCTGTATAGCACAGCATCCTCACAGGGCTCTGAAACAGCCGGCAGCAGGCACGGGTAATACCTGGAAAAGGAAGCCTAGATTAGATACTCACTGCCTGCCGTCAACGAGCGCCCGCGTGCGTTTATTGTCAAACCATTTACAAAAACTAGCGCTGAGCGAGGAGATAGTAACGTATCCCGTTCAGAAGGCGGTGCAGCAATAGCAGAGCTCTTAACAAGGTAGCGCAGCTCACACAAGGAGAAATAAGCACAAAATACCTAACTGGCGTATTTCAAGGGTGACTGCCTGAATAGGAACAGGACCAAAAATGCTCATCTACACAAGAATCGTACAGCCAGAGATGGCTGCATTGCTCCCAAGGAATTACTGTGAATTTTACCAGCGTGGGAAGTGGTTCTCAGTCCACACGCAGGATATCGTACGGCTACTGTCCCTCTGCTCTGCTAGAACGACATCTTAACCAGGTTGCAACTTTTGCACATCAGATCCTGAAACTGCAGCTATACCTACTTCTATTACTGGGTGGCAAGCCTGAGGTGGAAAGCTCAAAGGAGACGCAATACTCCAATTTTTAAAGATTAGGCTGGACAATACCTAAGTTTCCTATCTCTGTTTGAGTTAGGTGAGGCCCTAAATTACTCCTGCACACAGCAGTACTGCGAACTGGCACTGGTGCCAGCACCAAGGCTGTGCTCGGGAAGCATACATAGCCAGATAAAAATAAACAAATCACTTAAGCTCATCTTCTTAATCCAGGCATAACTCAGTTGGCAAGTTTTCATCAAGTTTCTTACCTTAAAACTCCCCAGCTCCAGGGTTTTTTCTCACCAAGAACTCCTTGCAGGGAACTCCCAGCCTCTCAAGATTTCCAACATATTATCCCGGACATCCTGAAACCCGCATCTCTCAAGTGACTTCTGAAAAACTCTTCTGTGACTCAGCAGAGCCTCATCCTGTTACCCTGAGCTGGATTTCCACAGCTCAAAGCCCACCTGGGCTCTGTGCTTCCTCTTGAGAACAATGTAGAACTCCCAGCAGATACCTTTTCCTCACTTCTATAGTGACAGCACAAGTTGCAAAGAACCTTTTTCTTTGCTAAAGGTTATTGACCTACTTTGTCCCTCAGTAGCCATTTCCTCCCTGCTTCAGGGAAGCCTCTTTTTTTGCAAAAAAATAACATTAGATTACCAAGTTCCCCCAGCACAGAAGCTTCAAAATTGAGCTGGACAAGTTAGTCGTTAACAAACGTCTCTGTAAGACGTGAGTTGAAGCGCAAAACGCTACACGCAGAATAGGAAAGTCGCAGGTAACTGCTGAACCAGACAGCTACGCTAAGGCGTTCGTGCCTGTCAAACAAAAACCTGGCTCAAGTCCTCTCTGCATGAGATAAGAGATTCAGTGTTGGTATTGGTCCACCACATACGCAAAACAGTTGGGAGAAAAAGCTAACGGAAAAGAAAAATAAAGCCAAAATGGGAAGAGGTGCAGAGGCCATTTGCTTGCTTTGCCAATACCAAAGGACGCGCTTCAGAGGACAAGCGACTTTAGAGTTAATCCCTAAGCCCTGCTTAGACCTCAGAGGGCTTTGCTGTTTATTCTGGGCTTCCTCTGGCCATTGGAAAGTGAAAGCTTTGAGCTGTCTTCACTCAGGACTCGCTGTCTGCGTCGGTCGGACAAGCCCCAGGTGCACAGCACGGCCGGATAATCATCTCTCCATTTTCTAATGCAGTTTATTCTCGGGTGACTTGGGCCACAGAGGAAAACACCGGGTACCAATGGACACGGCGTTTTACAGATATACTTTACAGGGACAGACTTCTATGCTTTTATCAGGTATCAGTTTGCAACAACCCTCTGCTAAGAACATTTGTGGCACAAACCCAAGACCAGCTATAAAAGAATTTTGCTTCCAATTAAGCAAAGATTTATCAAAGCTCTGAGGATCGAGTAACTTCCTACTACGAATTTAAGAACACGTTATAAAATATCCGAGATATAAAAAGGATCTGAGTGGCAATAAATAACTACATCTTCCCTTGCCTGAAAATGATCCCCAGCCCTGTGCTGTCAGGGACTGAAGAGCTGCTGTCACTTGGCACGGAGAAGTTGCTGTGCACACATACACCAGGAACGAGCGTCATCCCCAAAATAAGCGTGATCTAAACCACCCAGGGTTTAAGCTAGAACCTTCAATAACTTCTTGTTACTACAGGTGGGCTACAGAGGAACAAATACTGGCCTGGAGCATACAAACGGGGCCAGAAGAAGCAACTTAGCATGGTTCCAAAAGGAGAGGTGACACCCCCGGGTCTGCGGGTACCACACTGCTCAGTCCGTGATGCCAACACGGGGACGCTAAGAACCAGACCCAGAGCAGGCTGGAGCGAGAGGGAAACACGGCTCTGGGGTGAGCGCATCGAGACACCCGTGGCGGGCCCAGAGACGGGTTAGATCTGCCGGAGGGATTGATTTGCAAACGAGCGTCATCCATCAGAGCCGCGGTGATGTAAAGCCCAACACCAGCCAAGGCTGGCAGGGATGGCTTTAGCCTAATGTAGGATCTGATTTATAGCGCTGGCAATTGGTCTTATCCATTACTTTTCATGATACACAAGAAATTGTGTACATTACATTTATGTAAAGCTGTTAAATAATTTCTGCAGGGGGAAGCATTGCTCTCCCATTCCTTCCCACGCTGGAGCGATGGTCCCGTCAGTGACCGATAGGCAGCCCTGCGCATCCCCATAAGAAAAGATGTTTTGATTCTATCGAGCCTGACTCGCCGCAAATTAATTTTTCCAGGCAACGAGAGGGAAGCACCGACTTAATTAATCGCTTTCCCGCAGTACCCCCCCCGATTCCCATGCAAGCGCAGTTGCGCTCAGCCCGGCCGCAGGCGGGACAGCGGCACGGATGACAGCCCGACCTGCCCCCGCCGCCCCGCTGTGCCCCCCGGGGCCGTGCCGCCTCTCACCTGCGCAGCAGCAGCCACAGCACGAAGACGAGGAGCCCGAAACCCCCGANGCCATTGGCCCTCTCCCCGCCGCCACCGTCTTCCATTGGTTACCCACCGCCGCGCCCCGCCCTCTCCACACAACCGGCGTCTCCCATTGGTTGCTGCTGGTGCCCGTCATGAGGCGGCGGGGTCGAGCCGGCCTCCCCACGGCGCGAACTCCCCGGAGCGGTGCCCGGGTGGGGAGGGCGCCCGGCCCCCCTCACCGGGAGCCCGTTACCGCCGCCTCGCTGAGGGAACGGCCGGCAGCGCTGCAGCAGGCACCGCCAGGGCCTGTCCCCTGATAAATACCTGAAATACCACAGAGGAAAATCGTCACAACTCCCGCCGCTCTCGGTAAAGTCGCCGCCGTGGCTTTATGGATTCCAAACCAGCTGAATTTACCGATGGGTTTGGTCATTTTAAAAGGGCGGGGAGCACCGATGTGAGGCAGCAGGGTTAAACCTTTCTTGTGCAGGACCTTAGTGTTTTATTTATACCTTTGTACGGCTTCGAGATGAGGTGAACAGGGAGAACAAGTCAGTACATAGCAAAGGTGTGGGAACAGAGGAGAGCTGCTGGATAAACCACAGCCATCCTGCTCCTCAGGTAAAACCCACTGCAAAGTTCTTTATTTTTTCCAATGCAAGTGGTTGGAGCTGCAGGACGTGTGTTCCCAGGGGTGCAATTAGCGCCCACGACGGGTTTTAAACAAAGAGATTAGTTCCCTCGACGTAAAGATTTCACTGGTAGGGGAGGAGGCCTGCCTGAAGTCCCCACGTCAGTGCTGACTCAGCAGGGACGACCAACAGCTCCCGTGTTTCTGGGCAGGGTGGGTGCCGAGCAGCCCGCCAGCGAGATTTGGAGACAGAGGCTTGTTATTCGCAACTGTGATTTATGTCTTCAGGCTACACAATACCGGCAGCTCTGCCAGGCGCCGAGCGCGGCTGTGGCAGCGAGTGGGTGACGTCCAGCTGCGATCCCAGTCAACACAAGGCAGAAAGACTGTTTCCCATATGGGGCGTCCCCCTCTCCACTCCTGGGGAGAGAGCTGGTGAACAGGGGAGGGAAACAGACCGAGCTGTAACAGACGAAGGGATTTTAAGGCTGGAGATGAGCTCCTGGATTCAGCCTTGGAGCAGGTTCCTGGCCACAATCATCCGCATCACCTCATTGGTACCTGCAGCAGGACGAGGGTGCAAAAGACAATTAGTCCAATTCTGCCCCCAGTGAAAGCAATGAGATTCCATCCCTGATCTGCAGTCTCCAGCACAGAAAAGCTTTTCCCACCAACCGAGGTGGCATTTGGGAGGCATTGGGCCAAAAGATAACTGCCAACACATTGCTTGGGAAAGGCTTCAAAGTGCTAGATGCTGGTCCTGCTTTTTGTTTGGGCATCGAGAGGATGTGGGCACCAGGCATCAAGCAGAACTGGATATATACCAACATCTGAGTTCTCTGCTTTTCTGTTTAACACACAGAAAGACACTAGACCCGTTTGGTATTGGAAAGAGTATGTTCCCTTTTGGTACCCTTTTGGTAGGTGAAGGGATTTCAGAGCCTGTTCTATCCCGGCCAGGCCACTGGTAGTAAGAGTGTCCTTTACCTTCCAGGATCTGGTGGACTCTGACGTCTCGCACAAACTGCTGCACGGCATAATCCTTCAGGTAGCCGTAACCCCCGTGCATCTGCAGAGCCTGGTTACAGATCTAAGAAGACAACATCACTGGTGAAGTGACTCGCGTGGTGTTGAGGACAAGTAAGTGACACAAGCTCAGTCAGAACTCAGGAACCTGGGCTAATTTTTTTTTTCTGGTCACCTAATCTCTTAATAAAGTGTGGCGTGACATCAAGGTGCTCTCAGTTCTCATCAGTGCTGCTCTCAGCGCTATCACGTTACCTAAGTGCTGTCTCACATTAATGGCGTGTTTATGTGAACATGATAGCACAGAAATACCCAGGAAATGCTTTGCTTAACGAAGGCAATTTTTGCTGCATTTCCAGGGTGCTGCTGATGCAAAAAGCAAAACGGCAGATCACCATCTAGCGGTCAGTCAGCCCAGGAATCTGCTCAGGGCTCTGGTTTCTACTGAAACATGACTCCATGCATCATTATCTGTCAACTTGGGACATAACACATAATAAATAGCAAAAATGTGGAGTGCTAAGAAAATACGGTAGCTTCTTAATGACACTGATCTAGGAAGTGTCAAGGTACAAATTTCCTTTTCCTTTCTTTTCCTCCCTTCTTGCTTTCTCTTTTTTGGGACATTCTGTGATACGATTTTATTTTTCAATGGTCTAGGAAAGATCACTTGCTACCTAGGAGCGATCAGCCTCCAACATGCATATTATGCTTTGAAAATAAAAACGCTGTACTCTCTGTCCTGTCTTCCTACTTGGTACCCTGCAAAACAGTGTAGAAAGCACTTGAGGCCAGGAGGCCCAAACTGTGGAGAGGCTAATCCTGCAGCCTCCACAGGGTACAGAACCCTGTCCTGGAAAACACCCTGCTCCTAAAATGAGGCTTCTGGTTCAATGGATGTGCTTGGGTCTGGGTCCTTACGGTATCAAACTTCTTTATGACATCCTGGGCACCGAGAGGGGTCTCCCAGCGTGTCGTTACGATGCCAAGTGAAGTCCGAGTAACGTACCACAAAGCACTCATCGGTGGCAAAGAGCTTGGCCATGGAGCACAGCACAGCCGCGTCCTCCCGTCCCTCCTGCAGCGCCCGCGCCGCGTTGCGAACCATGAGCCGCGCTGCCACCAGGCGCGTCGCCATCTCCGCCAGCCCGAACTGCAGGTACTGCCAGCAGGAGAGGAGAAAATTAAGCCAGCGTCTTCGGAGGGCCCTGCACCACATGGCCACCACCTTCAGGCAGGTGCCAAAGCACCTCCCTGACTTCTCCAGGGAAGACCCTGTGGAGTGAGTGATGTCAGAAAGAGCACAGATCCCATGGAGAGATTACCTGGTTGTTTGCTAGGGGTTCTCCAAACTGTTTGCGGACAGTGAGATGTTCCTGAGCCAGTAGAACGCAGGCATGAGCAGCTCCTAATGAACAAGAAGCTGGAGGGAGAAGCCAAAGACACAGAATGAATATGAAGCGAATGCAGAGGGGTGACAAGATGATCCTGCCCTCCTCCCTTTGCTCTCAGCCGTCTTTCTTACCAATGTTGATCCTGCCTCCGTTCAGCCCCTTCATGGCGATGCTGAAGCCCTGCCCTTCGGCTCCCAGCCGGTTGCCAACAGGGACGGCGCAGTCCTCGAAGATCACAGCCCGAGTCGGCTGGGAATTCCAGCCTACCTGGGGAAAAACGGAGCACGTTGCAGACTGCCTGAGGAGCAGCACAGCAGAGAGCTGCCCAGCCTGCTCTCAACCCCTCGCTCCCATTGCTGAACTGCCACAGCGCGCTTGTGGTCTACGTGGTTTGGCTTAGTGTGCTGAGTTGGAAACTGCAATGCGTGTATTTGAGAAGAGGCATAGATCCAACGAACCTTGATGTTCCTGAGATTAAAATCCCTCACTTACCAAGGGGATAGGTATTGAGCAAACTTCACCAAAGCTGAACTTGGCTTGGAAAAATCACCCCAGGCTGGGACTCCGGTCCCACCCAAGAAGAGATCCCTAATGCTCTGCATAGACTAGATTGTCTCTGTCCTGTGCTTCTCTCGAGCAGACAAGTGGAAACCAAACCTCTTACCTTCCTCTCTTTCTTGCCAAAGCTGAGCCCTGGTGTCCCCTTCTCCAGCACCAGGCAGGAGATGCCCTTGGGGCCGGGACCTCCTGTGCGACACATGACCACGTACACATCGGTGTCACCTCCGCCACTGATGAAGGCCTGCAGAAGGGCACAAGAAGAAAGGGATGGTTTTTGTATGCCAACCCTGCAGCAGCAGCTGAGGTATAAAGCCAGGAGGTATTTAGGGGCTCAACTGTTCTAAGCTCTGGTGAATGCTCCACAGAGCGGGTCCTGCCTTGGGAGAACACACAGAGATGAGGAGACAGTAGGAAATGGAAAGGATGATGAGACCCAGGCCCCCTTGTGCATGCAGTGCTGTCCAGCAGCTTTAGGAGGAGCAAAGAGGTACCTTGGAGCCGTTCAGGACGTAGGTGTCCCCTGTGCGCTGAGCTGAGGTGAGCAGGGAAGCTGCATCACTTCCACTTCCTGCAGGAGGGAAGGAAGCAGCCAGTGAAGCAGCACATCCAGAGCCTACAAAACCTCACACCCCTTCCAAACTTCCCAGTGATTACACAAAAGAACATGGAGACAAACTTTTTACCCCCAGCTCAGTGCCACATTCACATCCAGCTAAATTTTGTTAGGAGTGAGGGAAGGGAGAAGATTTCTTGGTTGAGGATGCTCACCTGGCTCAGTCAGGCAGTAAGAAGCAAATTTTTCCATGCTACAGAGCGATGGGCAAAACCTGCGCCTCTGTTCCTCATTGCCAAAGGTGTCGATCATCCAAACACACATGCTGGAGCAGGAGAGAAGGAGCAGCATTACAGGAGGTGAACACAGCCCTGGGAGGAAGGAGGGTCCTATGAGAACATCCCTGGCTGAACAGAGGAACAAAGCTCCATGGCGTTTGGTAAAAAACACCAAGGTTTGAAAGCATATTGCTCCACCTGTGCTGCAGGTAAACCAAAGCAGCCCCAGAGGCAGCCCTGCTCCCTCCTGCCCCACGCACGCTGAAAGGGAACAGAATTAGGTGCCACAGAGGCCGGGAGGAAGGAGATTGCCTTCCATTCACCACAGACTTGCTGCCTCGTGGAACAGCAGGTTCCTACTTCACAGCCTCGGTGTTCCCCTCGGCATTAGCCCTGCTAACTCTTTGAAAAACTGCACCGTGAAGAAGGAGGCACGATCGCTCCATCTTTCCGTGCAAAGTGAGCCCGTCACTGAACATGTCTGTACAAGCAGGAGGGCCTTGGTCTGAGCTGGTGCCTCTGGGCTCTGTCACAGTATGACCAAAGCACAAGGGCTTTTTCCCAGCAGGTTACTATCTATAGACAGCTGAAGTGGAAAAGCAGGCAACAGAATCCAGGCCTTAATCCCACCTTGCGTGCCAGAAGGCAGAAACGAATTCTTAGTGGCATCTCAGTTTTTGTAGCCTCTTTGTTTACTGCCATCAAAAGATCTCACAGGGACGTGTCTATGTGGGGTTCATACTCTAAATAATAAGCAGCACCAGAAAATCTGTCTCCAGCTGGGTTTAGAGCCCACAGAACAACAGCGTTTTCCAGCCCGGCTGACACCATCCGCCCCTCCGCAGACACAACTCACTTGTGGATGCTCATGTAAGCAGTGGTGCTGGTGCATCCTGTCGATAAAGCCTCGAAGATTACAGAGGTATCAAGCCGTGACAATCCAGAGCCACCGACGTCTGGTTTCACGTAGATCCCACCGAATCCCAGCTGGGCTGCCTTCCGCATTGTTTCCACGGGGAATATTTCCTATTGGGACGGGCAGAGACAGCGCAAATGAATATTCACAATCAATTCAATCCCAATATTCAAACTCTTTTGGTACACGTGGGCTACCGAGTCTAGTCCCAAACTCCTGCAGAGCTTAAGTTAATCAGGTGGGTTAAAGAAGAGACAGCTACCTAGACAGATACATGCCATCTTCAGGAGGAAATTCGGGTGTCAGATGGCCGAATGGCCTGGCTACGAAAGCTCTGAGGAATTTCTGATGGCTTCCCACCCCAGCTACAGCAGCAGCTTCAAATAAAATCTCTAAAGATGGCATCACAGCACCTATTGCAGGAAGCCCTGGGATGAGACCCCTTCTGAGGCTGCCGTACCTTTTCGTCCCACTCTGCCATGTGAGGAGCCATCTCCTTCGCAGCAAAGTCAAGGGCAACTTTCTGGAATTCCTTCTGCTCCTCAGTCAGGCCAACGGATGCTGGAAAAGCAGGAGGAGATCAGAATGTGCGTCTGTTGCGGGAAGGCAAGCGCTACCACCCCTTTTGTATCCAAACAATTGCAAAGTGCCCCTTAACTCACAGGCTCTCTGCAGCCGAGACCATTTCTCTGTTTCTCGGGGCCACCACGATCATTTGCACATAGATCCAACAGGGTTTTGTTAGTTCCTCTCCTAAAATTCGTAGGGATGCTGCTGTTGTCTGAAATGTGGTTACAGTTAACCGTGGAAGCAATTCAACTGGGCAGCAATGGGGAGTCCCATGGGAGGGGTCTGGCTGGGACACAACTGTCACCAGAGACATCAGGAGATGGCTTCTATCAGGAGATACTTCCATTGCAGAATAACGCGCTTAGAAACAGGCACAGCCAGCCTGGTCTGCCCTGCACTGAGTGCTTCGCCGAGTCTTTTGGGGATATTCCAGCTGAAAAGCCGGGAAGCTCTAGCAAAGGTAGAGGGAACAGGAGCGGGGACATGGAATATTGTGTCCAGTTGTGGGCCCCTCAGTTCCAGAAGGACAGGGAACTGCTGCAGAGAGCCCAGCGCAGCCACCAAGATGCTGAAGGGAGTGGAGCATCTGCCGTGTGAGGAAAGGCTGAGGGAGCTGGGGCTCTGGAGCTTGGAGAAGAGGAGACTGAGGGGTGACCTCATTGATGGGATCAATATGGAAAGGGGCAGTGTCAGGAGGATGGAGCCAGGCTCTTCTCGGTAAGGGTAACAACACTGGCCCAGGCTGCCCAGGGAGGTTGTGGAGTCTCCTTCTGTGCAGCCATTCAAACCCACCTGGACACCTTCTGTGTAACCTCAGCTGGGTGTTCCTGCTCCGGGGGATTGCACTGGATGAGCTTCCGAGGTCCCTTCCCACCCCTGACACGCTGTGATGTGGGGCCGGGAGGCCCCAGCTCACCGACCAGCTCCACCCGCCTCCCCGCGGGGATCCCCGCGGTCCCCGCTCCCCTCCGTGCGGCTCCTTACGGTCGATGCAGGCGGCGATCCCCCGCCGGCCCGCCGCGCTCCCCCGCCGCAGCAGCCGGGCCGCTCTCCACGCCATGGCTCCCCGGTTCCCGGGGCCGCTGGGAGCTGTAGTCCGGCCCCCGGTACCTCCCGTTCGCGCGGTGGCTGCGGGGAAGGAGGCGAGTCCGCCGGCCGGGCTGGAGTTTTTGCATAACGGTCACCCGCTTCCGACTGCTCCGTTCGTCCTGCGCCGAGCCCCGAGCATCCTTGTCCCCTGGCCGAGGCGAGGGGGCTGCGGAGCCCACAGCCGGTGAGCGGGGGCTTGGGCGTGGGTGGGAGGGACGGGGGCAGCTTGGCACGGAAGGTGGAAAAGTTGATGCCAGCCGCCCTGGCCGGCTCGCAGCCAAATAAAAATCCAACGGGCTGCTGATAGGAGGGACCAGGGGCTGAGCAGCCAGCTTGCTGCCTTCCCCAAGGGCCTTTGCACGCAGAATCTCTGTGAGCAACAAGCTGAGCCGCGCACCCCTGGTGGGAGGCTGGGCTGAGCTCTGGGGACAAGCTGTTTCTCTCCCCTTCCCAAAAGCTCAGCTTCCTCTTGCGCAGCTCGGCTGAAGCCTGAGCGCCTTCGGGAGTGTTCTCCAACAGCTGCACCAAAAAGCAGCCCCCCTCCTGCTGGTGTCCATCAGAGCGCCTGCCCCCACGCCAAGGGTGCGGTTCTCAACCAGTGCCAGCGTTCGCACTCATAGAGGAAACGGCCGAGCCCAAGGAAGAACATTTATTTACTCTCCACTTACTGTACAGCTTTTATGGTCTCAGATATCTGTGCTTTTTCCAGCTTGCCCGAATAAGTAGTAATTCCTCCTCCTTCTCTCAAACAGGTGCTTCTCAGCGAAGAGAAGATCATTCAAACAGACCAGAGATGCCTTGGCCGAGCAGAAAGAGGGACAAAGGAGCGGTAGCAGGTCTGTGCTGACCTCCTAATTTAGCATCTCTCACTTGAGGTTCCAAGCTATATCGAAACTGCAGTCATCTTAACCGTCTGTCTTTCAAAGCCACATGTCTCACAGACAGCATTTCCTCTGTAAAAAGGTGCTGAGCATCCATGCGTGACTGAGACGAGTGGGAGGAAGCTGATGTAGTACCATCTGAAAAAAAAAAGTATATATATACAAAAAAAAACCAAAAAAAAACCCCCACAACAACATCAAAAAACAACAAGGCAAAAACCATGCACTTGAGGCAACATCATATGGTGTTTCAGGTGTAAGATGAACAAATTGCACAGTGGACTTACCTCTGCCGCTCATTTGCTTAATCAGCTCTAGCTGATAACCATCTTCTTACCCTTTAGTCACTTAATAATTACGTTTTGCTGTCTTGGTTCTGGCCAAACAGAGATATCCAGCCCCTCTGAACAGGTAGCATAGTGGAAGCTTAATCTAAGGTTTTCAGCTACTGCAGTAATTAAAATATCTTGCTTTGCTGCTGAACTCTCCTCTTATTCACTAGACTCACCTAAATCAACTTTGTTACCTGCAGTTGATTTCTCAGTGGTCAATTAAAAAAAAATGAAACTACACTTCATGTGAGTGACACGGCCTGTCCTTGCTTTTTTATGATGAAGTATGACTATTAAGCTATGTCTGTGCACATGATACACACAAAATATGTCCTTATTTCAGGTGCAGACTAGAAATATTCAGATACACTGGTGCATAACGCTACTACCTTACACATAGCATCTGGGGTGCACCAAACTTCTGCTGCAGTCAAATACCAGTATGCGAAATTAGCTTGGATGACTAAAAATGTTTCAGCACCAATCCCTGTCAGAAACAAACTGTTTTTTGTGTAAATGCTTCTTTTTTGTTGTTGTTTCTTTTAAGATAAAAAGGAGCCTGATGCTAAAATTGCCAAAACCGAGGAGGAGGCTCCAGATAAGGAGGAAGAGGAGAAGTCCACAAAACCTCCAGCTGGGAGTTCCAAATCTGGATGGAAGAACTGGAAGAAGACAAAAGAATCTGACTCCGGTGGGGAGGAAAGCAAGATAACGTATTGTCACTGGCTTCTGAAATCGGAACCAGAGAGCAGGCTCGAGAAGGGAGTGGATGTGAAAGTAAGCACCCACACCATCCTTACTCAGCCAAGTACAGAAGTAGTTTCACTACTATCCAGAGCATTAGTGCCTGAATGCTGACTTACAGGACCAAGCAATTCAGATTGTTTGCAATATTAACACTATTGTGTCTTCTCAAAACCCACCTGTCTTCCCAGAAATAGAAAGACAATGTTGTTCTCCTACAGGGTGACAGCCTTGGGGTTTGATACTTGTAATGCAAGAGGAAATCAGGCCCTCAGGATGCTTAGCTGTTGGTAGCAGGGGCAGCATCTACTTCAGACTTTCCACTGCTGCAGTGTTCCTCCTTTGTGAAGGCTTTTCTTTAGCCCCTGTGGGAACCAAAAAACATCATGTCAAGTTTGTACTACAGTTGAAGGACCTGCTGGGAACAAATGTTTAGGCACAATGTAGACAATGACCTGAGCTTAATCGGTATTTTCATTCCATTTGGCAGTTCAGCATTGATGACTTGAAAGCTCAGCCCAACCAGACAACCCATTGGGATGGAGTAAGAAACTACCAGGTAAGGAGCACATGTCAAAGGTGGAGTCATTGAAATAGCACTAGAAAAAAGGTGGCTCTCCCCACAGGTAACTTGCTCCCTTTGCCTGATGGATTTCCCTATGAGGCACTCTGCCTGTTTTTACAACTGCATTTTGTCAGGAGTCAAAACTCCTGCTTAATTACCTCTAGGTCAAAGGGGCGTTCAGGCTGTGTAATATTCTGTCAAATAATCCAGTTTTTCTTTAGCTTAGACCAGCCTCTATTTCCCTTGACACCTTTTAGCAAGTCTGTACTTACCCAAATACTATGCCTTGGCAGTGCACAGCTTTCTGTTCCAGGCCTCTCTGCAAAGCAAATCCACATGTGCTTCTCCTACAATGTATGATCTCCTTCCTATATATGCTTCCTTCTTACATATGATCTGCTCTGCTGCTGACAATTAACTTGAGTCTTCTGCTCTCCCTGAACGAGGGTGGCTGAGCTGTTAAATTCCCACATACTTTCCAACAAACGGCATCTTGCTCTTTAGCCTTGTTTTTGCTTCATTTCCTTGCAGCATAAAACATCTGTACAACTACTGTAGGAAGCCTTATCTGAGTAGCTCTGAAGCACATACACCTCTCCTGTTATTTCTTGTTCCGAGCTGCTTGTAATGAAACCCTGAGAGCTTGATACAAATTGCTCCAAGTCTCTTGTTTACATCCGACAGGCAAGGAATTTCCTGAGAGCCATGAAACTTGGGCAGCAGGCCTTCTTCTACCACAGCAACTGTAAAGAGCCTGGTGTTGTTGGCATCGTCAAGGTGAGTGCGTCTTTCCCGTTCTGTGTTTCAAGGGGGGGTGGAAAAAGAGGTAATTGGTGGGTTATCGAACAGCTCATTAGTCCTACTTATGCCTCGGTGCCTAAGGAGTGCAAAAGTCTAATCAGAGCGGCAAATGAGCCCAGGGCATCCTGGCTCAACGGTGCAGTTCACAGCAGGGCTCGCTCAGGCATCTTTCCCCAGAGAAATGGAACCAAACTGCTGCTCTCCCACTGACATTTCAGAGTGCTTCCAGCCAAGTCCAGTATTGCTCCCCACTCTGATTAAAATCCAATGCACTAAATTCTAGCCAGCTGAACCTGCAAGGCAGTAATATAAAACCTAGGATGCAGAAAAGCTTTTTCTTTAAGAGGAGAACTGGTCACAAAGACTATCATCATCAACCCAGTTTTCCTCTGCTGCATGTGCTCCTTCCACATTGTTCCCTGAAGAGGTGACGATGCTTCTTTAATAGCCATACTGTTCTGCAGTGCTTCAGCCAAAGAAGTGTAAAGGAAGGAAATTTATCTCACCATCAGAACAGAGTTCAGCAAGGCTGATTTTTGCATCAGGATTATTCCTTATATTTAGCCACAGCTTTCTCACATTCTTGTCTCACATTCTTCTCCTGTTGTGCTTCAGATCGTAAAGGAGGCATACCCTGATCATACACAGTTTGATCAGAAGGATCCTCATTATGATTCCACCAGCAGAAAAGAGAACCCTAAATGGTCCATGGTAATGTAGTAAACTAAATACAGCTCTTTCAAGCTCTGTGTGCAAGCCAAGTAAAGGTAGAAGCTTTTATGATCATATTGCATGTCTTCTTAAGCTTCTGTCCTGGCCTAGCTACCTTTTTCTCTCTCAAGAGAAAATCCAATTCTGATTGTTTTCTCTACCTTTTCCCCCATCTTTTCCAGCAAGCTGCCAAAATGTATCTCCCTAAGCTTTCAAACCTTACATGGATGCAAAACTGACCTCCATGCATGGCAGAATTCTGGGTTAGGAAAGAGAATGAACATCTTTTAATACCATTCTCAGTCTACAGCAAACAAACCTGTAGTTCTGAGGCACACTAACTTAGAGGACAGTTGCTGTTCACAGGCTGCCTACATCCCGCATCTTAATTTCGTATTGTCTCTGACAACATGAATGTATGTTGCTAGTGCATGGTGCTAAGATTCATGTAAATGATCACCTGCCAGAAGTATCTGCAGGTTCTTTTAGCGCTGAGCAGAGAGAACCTTCCATACCATTATATGCATCGGTCATTTGCTTCATTTTAACATCTTCATCCCCGCAAAGATCTTATGTGACATCTGGAGGCTATATCCTTCTCCATCCCAGGTGGATGTCCAGTTTGTGCGGATGACAAAACGCTTCATCCCCCTCTCCGAAATCAAGGCTCACCACCTGGCACACAAAGCAGATGGAGGGCCCCTAAAGAACATGATGCTCTTCACAAGACAACGTCTTTCCATCCAACCACTGACACAAGGTAAGGACCTTCTCTGGACTCCTGGTGCCGTGAGGCAGCCCTCGCTCAGAGAACTTGGAAGTTCCAATTATGGCTTTTTCTTCCTTACCTTTTCAACGCAGAGGAATTTGATTTTGTCTTGGGCCTGGAAGAGGAAAAGCCACATTAAGAAACCAAGAGCAGCACAGCTTCTACCCAGCCCGCTGATGCCTCCTCCGAAACCGGCGTAATTCTCAAGTTTACTTGCTCAATCACAGCAACAAGAACCTGCCCGCACATGATTTGCAGCTCTACGTCCCTTATTCTGACACACTGTTATTTTTGCTTATTTTTAAATAAAGCCTTTTAGAATCAATTGCAGCTACTCCCTTTTGAATAGTGGAAAAATCTGCGATTTTTCTCTTGAAGGATGAAACAGGTGCATCCTCCTTGAGGATGTTTACTACAGGATCCAATGCAGTTCTATGTACTGCAGAGGAACATTTTTCTTCAGAAAGGTATCACTAAGCTTCTGACTAGAACATTTAAATGTACATACACATCCAGCCTGCTTGCTGCAACAACAACAAAAACACCCACCCGGTCCAGGCAATATAAACCATATCAGACAAACTCATGCACAGCATTTGACAGCCAGGGCTGGCTCTTTTTAATTGGAGAGACAAAAAAACCCAAGTTTTAAAATACAGCCATTGAAAAGACAACGAATTAAGAAACATGTAAACACAGCAGAGGCTTAATTACAGGTTTCACTGCTTGGTTTAGTACTTGTACGCTTGCCCCTGCCTGCCTTGGCCGGGGAGAGAGGGAATGACCCGAGTACTGAACAGAAACACCCAGCTCAGGGGGACACAACTGCGCGAAGTCTCTGCCCCTCACCACAACATTGAAATCCTTTTCTGTAGTACCTCCTCCTACAGTGACCTTATGCTTCAGCTTCTCTCTAAAGATGCTCAGCACATCTGCTCCACCCCAGAAAAACAGAGGGACCTGGTGGGTAACAGGTTGAATGGTCCGTTTAGAGTAAGTAAAAATGGGGATCGTTTCTAAGTTGTGGTTCCACAAGCAGGGATGGGGGCACAAATAGGAAAGAAAACCCAAACCAACCCCATGTATAGGCTCACGCACCTTTTCCAAGTAATCCCTCCAGAAGTGAGGAAGAGATGTTTAATAGAAATCTCCTTACAGTGCATTGTCTTGGCAGACAATTATCTTACATCCAGTACTGAGAGTGTTCAGCCAGTAAATAAAACACTCCTGGAATGCAGCGACATGGGCATCCATGGGGTTTCTTTAATACCACATGGCTTACAATCAAGAGGAATAGGCAAGGAAAAAAATTCAAGGTGGGATGGGAGTTGGGGGAAAGCTAGAGGGTGGTCAGGGTGCCGAAAGATAGTCTGGTATCCCCAGGGGCTCCCAGTGGGAGCTGCGCTTGTCTCCTGATGATTGTGTATTGCCCCAGCACAGGTGGTTCCCCCTACACAGAGCAGGGAATAGAGTGAGCGTCAAAAGTAACATCCAGATCCCTTTGCCGTGGGAGACCTGCAGCCGGGTACCACCCTGGCATAGCAAGGTGGGTGTCTAAAGTAAGCTTTTGCTTCAGTTTTAGGAAGACACGGCTCCAGCCCATGGCACAGACTTCTCACGTAAAGAAAAGCAAGCCACGTCTTCACTATACAGAGCAGAAACGTGATGTGACATGAGCATTCAGCAGAGATGAGATCATTAGTGTCCTCTACAACAGAGTGAGACTGTCCAGCTCCACTAAAAAACACAACCTTACACGTGGTGAGTAAAAGATAACTTACTTTGGCAAGCAGAAACACACATTTATCACTGAAATACAGTAGCTGTCTTATTACATAAAAGCTCCCCTTCCCACCCAGGCCCCATTCCCTCCACCAGCACTGTTCCACTAAACAAAGAGAAGATACTTCCATTTCCCAAGATAACTGTTCTACGGTGAGCTGTAGAACAGAGGCAGAGGACCTTGATTCCAGGGTCAAAAGCAAGCTGGACAAAACCCTAGTGAGCCACAAACTCTCAGGGAAATCCAGACAAATCCCACTTCATACAGCTCATGTCCCAGGATTTAGCGCAGGCTTGTCTCTCCATCTGGTAAGAGGTCTGACCACCTGCTTCCTTGAAGGGCATCTAAACAGCGTGGATATTCTCCAGACTCAGTCAAGTCTACAAAGCCACATCTAATTTTGAATGGAGGAGTGACTCCCTTCTGGGAATGTTCTCATGATTCTACTTAGCTGGAGACTAAAAGAAGCTTGTTTTAGAAAAGAAAAAAACCCCACATTCAGGTTCTCGGTTCATAACCTCAGACCTCACTGGTGACTTCAGCTCAGGCCTCAGGAAGGCGTCTCTGGAATCAGAGAGCTCTACCGTCCTTCCAGTTGCCGCTTGGCTTCATGTAGCAGCACACACAGGCCATGAGCTCCTTCAAACAACTGCATCCACCTTCTGGAATCACCAGTCCTCATCCCGCAGGCACAAGGGAGCAAGCAGAACAACACACACGTGTTTCTACACTGCCGCCTGTCCCTACTACAAAGCCTGCCCTGCCGCGAGGACACAGACAGGAGCAGGGCAGCGTGTGCAGCCTAAGCCCGCTCCCAGGAGAGGCCCCATTTATTTTGCACATTCCAGAACTATTCTCTAGACCCCTCAGAGCTGGTCTGCCCTGCTCTGCAGCCGCTGGGACCTCTCTGAGTGCAGCAACCAGAGAGACTGAACCTCAGGGGCACTCTGGCAGCTGCTGGGACACGACTAGGAAGGCACTGCCCTTGGCCAGGAGCCTTCCTGCCCCCGCTGCTTGCCCACCCAGCAGCACCAGGACCTTCACTGCTCTGCCCAGCCTGTGCCACCTCCTAGAACATTCGCACACCTCACTCCCTCCTACCGGCCTCGACGCGACACAGCCGGCAGGAGCTCTGCAGCAAGGACACGACAGCCCGCCCGCTGCCCCGGCAGCCCCAGGGCTGACTCAACTACGTTATACAACTGTTTGTGACAAGGAATCCAACGCCAGCATGAAGAGGAAGGGGAGGCAGCGAGGGGATAACGCTCAGCATTTTCAAGTAGGCCGCACCTCAGCCTCTTTCTCCCTCCTCTACCTTCCAGCTGCTCGCTGTGTCATTTCAGAAAGGCAAGAAAAATCATCCGTCCTACACAGCCCCAAAGCAATCTCCACACCGCTGGGAAGAAGCAGCAGATTTGGCCTTCACTTGCTCTCTCCCTCCCCGCTGCCACGCTGAAAAGAGTCTCGGGGCAAAGAGGAGATCAGGCAGCTCCGCAGCCTCCGCACCTCAAAGCGGCCGACCCCAGAGGAATGTAGTTGATTGGGAAGCACTGAGGTACCTTCAACTCCGCACCATCAGCGCTCCCGCTCACCTCGCCCTCCCATCCCTTCCCACCCTACGAGTCCTTCGAAGAAAGGAATTAAGTCAAAAACGGATATTTATTTTCGTGAAGTCTCTGAAGTGTTTTTGTTTTTTTTTTCCGTCCTCCGTGCTGCTGTCCCCACTGGCTCCACAGCAGCTTTCCTCCGCGTGGCCTCTCACTGCCGGCCGTTGTTCTCTGCGGGCTGCCCGGGGGTCTTGGCCTCAGCGTGCGAGGACGTCCCCTCAAACCGCTGGGACGCGATGGCTGCTTGGTGGGACATGCTCTTCCTCACTATGTCTCCTTTCCGCCAAAGCACCGCCTCCTGTAGTAACACAGCCAGCGGGGCTTGTCAGGGCTTGTGAGACCTTCTCCCGGCCCCACCCGGACCCCGAGGCTGAACCGAGCAGCTTGGGCAGCACCCAGCGAGAACTCAGCCCGTGCTGGCACTTTCCACCTGCGCCCACGCGTATGAGGCCACTTGCAGTGGCAAGGAGAGGCCTCGCAATGCAGCCTTCCCGAAAGATTTGGGTGAAGTGCTTCTCCCCGGCGGCCCACTGGATGTCCGGAGCAGCTCTGTCCTGCTGCCATCGGCTGCCACATCAGAATTGATAAGGTGAAGCACAGAAGCTCCACCACAGGGTAACAGAGAGGAAAAGAAGTCCCAGGTGGGCACCTTCTACACGTATCCCTACCACCACGCACATCTGACCTGCGTGGACCATTCCTTCTTTGCAGACTAGTCTAGTCCTTACAGATACTCAGCCAAGAACATGATTCTCTCCCATGGGAATCCCAAATTCCCAGAAGGTCCTTATAACACAGCATCCCGAGGGACAGTCTGCAGGTCCGGGAAGAACTAACAGCTCTGTTTCTCACCTGCTGTTTGAAGTAGCGTCTCTCTTCCTCATCAATCAGCACCAGATTGAGGTAATAACGCACCGAGAACTTCTTGTTGATGTCCCTCATCGTTGGAGTCAGCTCGTAGCCAGCCAGAAAGAGTCTGATGGGAATGGATTCCCCTACAAAGCGAACAGAACCTTCAGCACAGGCAGAACGCACGGATATGAACTAGGAAAGCAAAACAAAATCTCACTGGGCCACAACCTTTACGACAGTTTCCACAAGGGGAGTAGGATGAGCTAAAAGACTTCAACTCTCTTCAAAAATCAGCACGTGTGGTCCATAGCCAGGATCCTACCCTTGCTGACAGCTATTCCATCTCCACTTTAACAGCACAGGACTCATTTGTGACCTGCATCAAGACAGCACTGCAGGAAAAAATGAGTAAGGTGACATTTTCTCTGGCAGGTGACTCTGCTGGGCAACGGAACTGGAAAACAAGTGGCACAAGAGATTGGCACAGAGCTAAAACACCATCTTTCTGCTCCGAGTTGCAGCAATGCCAGCTGGTGGCCGATGCCAGCAGTGAATTTACATCTATTCCTGGTTCTGCCACTGCTTCATCAAAAGAATTAAGTCATTGCAACTTATTGTGCCTCAATTCTTCCTCGTCATACCAGAGAAGGAAGGGGATCATATTTAATCACCTATGTCAACTGCCACGAGCCCACCAGTGAAATAGGATGCAGACTACTACTGAGCACACAGACGGAGCTGAATATACTGCAGGACTCGTACTCCCACCCAAAAAGACTTGAGAAGAGGAATTTTGAAGGGTTCATCTGCCTTCTCACCTCTCACAGGCGCCCCATCCATGATCTCATATTTAGCTATTGTGTCGTTCTCATGATAGACGTTGGGTCCGGTCCCCGTTGTTTCTCTCTTAATTATATCTATCTCCATGTGTTTGATCTTGATTCGCACCAGCAGGAAGTAGATCTTCCCGACAATCACGTCTTTTAAATGATACCTACGACAGGAAGGAAGAAAAGCACCACGCTCAAACACCAGGACTCGGACTGAAGAGCGGGAACTTGCTTGTCAGACACTTTGCTCTTATCCACAGCCCCAGCTGCAGATTTCGGATGGCGTATCAACCACCTCCGCTACGCTGCTGCAAACGGCACTGCATCTTCCACCCCTTGGTCTTTCGGAAATCAACAAGAACGCGTCGCGTGATCAGATATATTAAACCCAAAATTTCAAGCTGAATATCTGCAAGAAACCCCTGCGACAGCAAAGCCTCCCAAACCCATTTTTTTAGGTCAATTAAAACTAATCCAAATGCTACACTGCAGGGAGATTTGCTAGCATCAGCTGGGAAAGATGCATTAGAAGTAGTTTTTAAAGGAGTTGTTTCCAAATTCTATGCCTGAATTAAGGTCCCACTTTAGCTGTATTTTTGAGGATCACATGCAGGCACACGCCTGGGGCTCCCACACCGAGCTGTCCCCTCCAGCAGACGGTTCCCCACCGCCACCAGCTGCTCTGGAGACACTTACTTGGACTTGTTATACTCGAACTCAATGTGCAGGCAATCCTCAATCCCCACCTCCATCTTAATGGAGGAGTTGAGCTCCGGGTAGGTGCTCAGGGTGTGCACGACGATGTCCATCTCCTTCACCACATCGTTCAGTCTGCGGCTGACAGTCGCTCGGAGAAAATACCTGCAGGGAGAGTCCCCCTCCTGTTAGGGCTGCACAGGTAGCACCAGAGACAAAACAGAAACAAAGCGTGGGGCTGAAAGGACTACATTGGGCTATCCAAGCAGTCCTACTGCTACCCTGGCTTCTGGAGCAGCCAACGTCCCGTGTTGGAAAAGACAGAAAGGAATTTTCAAATGGAAAAGCAGACTCTAACACTTGTCTAACCTTTCCTGTGTCTGTGGGCCTGAGTTGCCCAAGCACCATTTTGGGGATGTGAGTAACAGTTTGCACATGTTAAAACCACTGCCCTTTTGCAAGAGATTAAATCACACCAGTCTCCACAGGCAGGTTTCTTTCTGCAGACCTCAGAATCTTCCAGCCCCTGCTTCGAAGCCAGTGACTGGATTTCAAGTCAACTGGAGTGCGTAGATGTGAAATACCATTTACAACATAAGATGCAAGCTAGGCATCTGTTTGCTTATGGAGCACAATTAAAGCTGACAAGACTGATTACAAGGCAGCAAAAATGTCCTTGTTGGAGACTCAAGCAAACAATTTATTTTGGTTTTTGAATTACGAAATAAAGCAGAAAGTATTTGGTTGATTCAGAAGGGACGGATTTACTTATCACTTAAATGGTGCAAAACAAGTTCCATAAAGCCTGCTGCGTGCTTATAAAAGTAGAGCCCTCAAAGACAGCCTTTTACAACCCAGCCCACCAAAATTCATTTGGAGTTGGTCACACTATAAGCTGACAAGGATGTCTGGGAACGGACACTGTGCTCCAGTATGATATCAGTGCTTGGACACTGCACACAAGCAAGAGCTGGGGTCAGCGAGGGGAGGAGACTCACCGTAGCTTCACATTCTGCCCCGTGTAGGACTCGTAAGGTTTCTCCACGTGCGTGAATTCGAAGTCAAATGTCTGCGATTGAGTGAATTCACCAGGACGGGCCAGGTCTTTCACGAGGGACACGAACTCGTGGTGGTTTCCTCGGTCATAGTAGAGTTCTGGGAAGACAAACGTCCAGGGTAAGCAGTCATGGTTAATCCCCTGTGGCACAGTGAGGAAAGCGGGAGATGTCCCAGCTGAGAGCAACTCTTTTCTCCAGATCACTACTTCCTTCACCACCCGTCACAGAACCTACCAGGGGAGCCTGTGGCTGCAATGCTCTTCATCAGAGCGAGATGCAGGCCACAACATTCCTCCCCAAAACAGGAAAGAAAAGCTCCACACAGCCTCACCTACTACAGCGAATCAGGAACTCGGCTTGCCTTAGGGTGACATGGGTCACCTGTTATTAATTACGTTCCGATCGTTTGAGAAGAGGAGCCAGCAGCTCACGCAATCCCTTCCAATAATTTTCTCCACAATATTCTGGGTGTTAACAGCTCTGTACCACACATAACCATCAATGAAACCTGCCCTCCCCAACCCTGCGTGTGAGCTGCGCGACTACAAGCCACCCACACGGTCCTTCTAGCAGGTAAAGCCTGAGCCAATCTGATACGGTTAGATGAGGAAACAAAAACCCCAGTCATCGGGCAGTCATACACACACAAGTTCAGTGTCAGCACTAAACCGTGCAGAGGAGGCTTCGCAGAGGTATTAGTAACGTTCAGGAACTGCAGTGAGACTCAGCTCCTCGACTCTCCGCTCCTTGAGATGCAAAATGAGATTTCGGCTTCTAAGCAATGCCTGTTTCGCACACCCCTCTGCTCACCTTATCTCTGTAATGGAAATATTGGCACTGGAACACCCCTCACTTAGCAGCGCGGCGAGTGCCATCAAGCCCTTTAGGCTGGGCAGGCAGGTGACATAAATAAACGCAACCCTCTCTGCATTGAGAACGTGTCCACTGAAAGTGCTTGTTGATGTGACAGGG
Source organism: Pampusana beccarii (assembly GCA_013399365.1). Classification (NCBI taxonomy): domain Eukaryota; kingdom Metazoa; phylum Chordata; class Aves; order Columbiformes; family Columbidae; genus Pampusana; species Pampusana beccarii. Next base: position 82,845 of record VWYH01002943.1, on the reverse strand, counting down.
AGAAGCCACGTGCCGCATAAAAAGCGGAATATATCATCTGCCCACACGATGCAGAAGGCGATGATCGAATTTAAAGCAAGGGGAGGCAAATGTCAGCGTATTAAGTCCTCTGCTGCCTCAGAAGGGCACAGATTTGCAATTCACAGCCTTAAGAAGAGGAAGAATTGATCTTTCCCACACTTCAAAAGACATGAGTGTTTCAAGCAGGTATAAGCTGTAATTTTAGGTTTTCAGAGCTATAAGTTTTCCAGATGAAAAATATAACCTGCCAACGTATTTTGTGGCATGCTCAGGACACAGGTGAACCAAAATGTTACGTGGGTTCTGTGCTCACCACCCAGGACAGGGTGTTTGGAGTCTGGACCCTGGTACCCAGTCTGGAAAAGCCGTGTCTCCTGTGACACATCACTCCTTGATGTCACAGCCTCTCTACCTGCTAAATTGTCTCATACAGATACTGACCTCACAGCAGCAACAAGTCAGAACATAAGACAAGCTGTTTGGAGCTGGAAAGCATTATGGAAGTGCCATCAGCAGGACAAACTTCAGCGCTTTAACAGATGGGCAAAAAGCAAGGGCTAATGTGCAGCCCCAGCAGCTCCCAGCACACCCTGCTTGGTCAAGAACGTGAATTCTGAGCAGTTAGTCTAAATACGTGTGGCTCAAAAGTCTTCCAAAGTGGGGAATCAGAAGCAGCACAGGGGAGACAGACTGAAGCAGGAAGCAAAGTTCATGCTTAATTTCCACTGACAATCATAATCAGATAGCAGGAGGTCATGAGCGAGCTCCTGATGAACTCCATCACGTACAAGCTTTCCCTCCCTGTCCTCCCCTTTCTTTCCAAAGGCAGCGTTATGCACATTAAGAATACTAAACGCCAGCAGTATCGGGGCCGAGTGGGGAAACCTCTGCTTCACTTTCCTACACCACACGATTTGCAATGCAAAGGTGGCAGGCGCAGTGATTTTGAGGGTGAAACCCAAGTACGGAGCGCCGCAGACTGGAGGCACAAGCACCATCGCATCACTGGGAACATCTTGGACTTGTTTTGGCATGTGGGTCTCGGGCAGGTCCACGAAACACGGGCATCGCCACTCCGATTGAGGAGCGGGTGTGGCGGCTGCCTTTCCTCCAAGAAAGCAGGAAATATTAAATCTAAATTGGTTACACGCACAGGTAACCACAAGTTTTGAACAACTCGAAGTCACCCAACTAACCGTGCAAGGATGCGCGGTCACCCGCTCAGAGAATAAAAGCTGGAATCAGCTGGGCTGAGCCCGTGAGCCTCAGGAAGGCTGATTGTGGGGCAGGGGCTGGGAAGGTGCAGTTGGTGATTTGAGACATATGGACAAAACCCACCCGACTGACCGTCTTTGGCAGGGCCATTGCCTCCCGCTGCACCAAATCCATAGGCACACAAGAAACGCAAACAGCTCGGGACAGAAACTGAGTTCCACCCCACCGCCAAGCATATGCATTTTAGAACTGAAACCGGTGACCAAGCAGGAGTGAGAAAATAGGACGAGAGAACAATGACCTGGAAAAGGACTGGAGCTCGCTCCCTTCCACCGGGGCTCGAGCCCGGAGAACAGACCGGGGTCGCCCAGCTGGAGCGGAGAGTGGAATTAATTGCAGGCGGCCACGGGAATTCTCGGCGCAGCAAAGCGCTGCTCGAGAGCGAGCGTAACCTAGTTGGGATTTCCATACCGTAGGGCGTAGGGATGTTCCCAGCCCTCGCGCCAGCGTGCGTGCAAACCGGCAGCGCGACCAAGGCGAGGGGGACGCGCCGGCCTCGGCGCAACGCAACGCCGTGCCCGCTCACCGATCTGCCCGATGAACTCCACTTTGATGCCCTGGTGCTCCAGCCGCTTGTTGGGGTGCTTGAGGGTGAGGACCACCCGCCCGGAGACGGTCTCCCCGTCGTAGAAGAGGAAATATTTCTCCTTCTTGCCTTCCTCCGTCTTGTGCTCCACCCGCCGCCGGCTCTCGGCATCGCTCAGCACCAGCTCCAGCTCCGCGCTCTGCCCGAACCCGAAGAAGCTCATGGCAGCGGGAGGGGCTGCGGCCCCGCCGGGACCACGGACAGAGCTCGGCCCCCGCGCCCACGGGGCCGCGGCGCCGGGCGGGGAGCGGCAGCGCGGTGACAGCGGCCCCGCAATGCGGCA
>VWYH01002943.1:0-80612 GCA_013399365.1 Pampusana beccarii | reverse complement strand
CGTCCCGCAGCGCGCATGCGGAGCCGGGGCCGCGCCGCGTTCCCCGCCCCGGGCGCCGCCGAGCAGGCGCGCTGAGCGCGGAGGCTCCGCCGCTTCCGGGGGTTTGGCCGATCGGCGCGATTGGCCGCTTCGAAGAGCGGCGGGATGGCGGTGGCGGCAGCGCTGGAGGCCTGGAGGTTGCGGGACGCGGGCGCAGGTGCGGGCTGGGGGAACGGGGGCGCCCCTTGGCGGGGGTGCGGGCGGGCGGGACGCGCACAGGTGCGGTAACGAGGGGCGGCACTCGCGTCCCAAACCGTTGTCCCCCGCGGACCTGGTTGCGGTCGGGTTATCCCGTGTTTATTTTGGAGAAACTCGGCGGCTGATGCTCCTTTTATCCCCGCCAGTCTGGGCGAACACGGTGTGGGATCTGGACTTCATCGATGTGGAGCCGCTGGATCCCCGCATCGCCGAGGAGATCGCGGGGGACGGGCTCGATGCTTTCACCCGCCTGTACCGGGCCCTGTCACCCTTTGCTGGGGAGGACCAGGAGAACAGAGAGGTGAGGTCACGTTCTGCTTCATAAAGCCACAGGCCCTGCGTTTTTCTGCTATTCTGCCTGCCCTGAAATTCGCAAAATGGTCTAAAACTGCCCCAAACATTTCCTGTCATATGTGCTGGAATGCTTCAGTGGGAAGCTCTTTCTGAGTTTAAAAGATATCTTCATAATTAATATGACGTTATACTGTATCATATACCCTCTAACATCATTATTACAAATATTTCATATGTATTTTATATATATGTATAGATACGTATTTTCATATGTATTATATATAGGGGTATATAAGCAAACTTATCAGGCCTGATAACCGTATGTAGAGCAGACTTTCAGGAGACAAAATTCCTAGAAAATAAGAAAATTAATGGAGTAGAATAGCAGAAGGGCTGGCTCGAGCTGGGTACCTGCACAGAGGTCCGCCCCAGCACAGAAAACTACAAACTTTTATATCTTCACAGACCGTTCACACCGTGATTCAGTCCAATAGCAATGTTTCACCATCAGGTCCTTTGCTCCCCATTGGACCTTTGCAGTGGCAACTGTTATAATGTGAATAGTTGCTACTTGTAGAGAGCGATGTTATTGCAGGATTCCTCACTATTACGTGTGTATCTTGCCGCAGAATATCTGGATCTTCTTTGCCGAAAACAGCTTCTCTCCCAGCGCGCTCGTGGCGGTGCTGCATCACTTTGTCCACGCGGGCCAGCATCAGAGAGCTAACGCACAGCAGCGGGTTTACGCTCTTCACGCGGCCGGGTTGTACTTCTTGCTGCTGGAAATCCCAGGTGAGCCAAGGGACGTGCCTCTTTGCGGGTGGATAAAACATCGCCCAGGCAAAATCGACTTTCTGCCATTTATGAGAATTCCGTGTGGAACAAGTGGCAGCTTTTGAGCAGGTTCATTTGTGAAAACAGAAGTATTCCTTTAAAATAACCAGCAGCTGCAGTTTTCCAGCGGGTTCATTCGCAGTGTTGTCCTTCAGTATTCAAGGTTAACACGTTTTGCTGTTGTGCAGTAGGTTACCCGCTAGAAGGGGTCAATCAGCCGGTGATCCTACCAGACAATGTCACCGCTGATGACATGTCATCCTGATGCCGTTTGCCTTTGTTTAAACAATCCTTTCTTCTTCTGCTGAACTCTCTTGGGCTCCCAGGATGGTGCCTTTGTCCTGAACATCTATTTGGCTGTCAAAGCAAATGGCGAGATGATTTGATGCTCACTGTATTTTGTCTGGGTGATGGCTGATGTTGTCTTTTCTTGACAGGCAGCATAATTAACCAGCTGTTCCATCAAGTGATGTTTGATAAATGCCTTCGTACCCTGACAAAATGTTGGCCTCAAGAACCAGATCTGATGAAGAAAAGAAAGAAGATGCAGTCTCAAAGCTCTCAGACCAAGGCAAGAAGAAACAGAAAGAAAGGAAAACCATGCAGGAGTGTCAATGTAAGGTGTTTGTTTAATCTCTTCAGATACAAATCTCTGTTAATAAGCAAATTGTTGGCAAGCTGTTTCACTTCTAGGTCACTGTGACAGTCTTCCTCTTTTTTTACCCCTGCTTTAACTCTTAACCTTTTATTCAGCAGTTCAGCTGTGTTCTTGATCCTTTACCTATTATTAGGAATTTCAGGGGTCTGATGATTCAACGTTAGCTGCAGTTTCCTGGTTGCTGACTAACAGAAAAAATACAGCTTATTTGTCTGTGGCGTTTTGTTAGAAAGCTCAGTAGCAGAGGGAGGCTTTTTTCCACTGTTAAGTGCAATTAACTAATCTGAAAGAAAATATTTAGAATTTTGGATGTGAAATCATGTAGGACTTAGCCTGAGAACTCTATGAAGCAGCAAAATCTGCAAAAGAGATCAGGCAGTGCTGTGGGACAGGGTGGTGCTGTTTCTCTTTTCTACCAATGTAGATGGAAGAGATATTGGAAGAGGAGGGGGAGGAGGAAGAAGATTGTGAAGACATTTACTTTTCAAATGATGATCTTCTTCAAATTCGCAACTCGGTCTTCCTTCTTCTGAAAAACTTCTTAAGACTTCTCCCGAAATTCTCCCTCAAAGAAAAACCTCAGTGTGTGCAGAACTGCCTGCAGGTAACAAAATTCAACTCAAGGAAACTTCTGTCCCTTGACACAAACTGGTGGTGTTCTCTAGTTCTCTATCGTCTGACCCCCAAGCAGACCAGCACGTCTTGCCCTCACGTGAATTAGCTAAGCCTGGTTTTGTTTCCCCGCAGATCTTGGTTGAAATGACAAGCTTTGAGCCAGCGGTACATGAGTTGGAGTTTTCATCAGCCATGTGAGCCCGTCATTCTCAATGTTTATACGGTGCTTTGAGCAAGAAAAGCGCTCGGTGCTTGTGTTGTTATTATCCTGCTGATACGAAAATGAAAGCAGTGATTTATTTTGTGAAAGATAATTAGAACATGTTCCACCTTGCTAACAGTAAAAAAAACCATTTAGTGAATATTGAATGTTCTCCAGTCAATGAGCACATTTAATTGTCATAGTTGTAGTAAATGTTTCTCTGATGAGAGATGAAGACACCTCTTTGCCTCCTTTTGCTTAGGAATGTTAATGAAGCCAAGTACGTACCTGAGCTGGCCTATCATGGACTGCGATTGCTGTGCTCACCTCTACATGGTTCAGAAGATAAGGTAAAAGCTGGACAAAATCTTTAAAATCCTCACTGCAGTGTTGAAAAGGAGTAGTTGTTTCTTTCCTCCTCTGTGGGTAATTTTTGTTCGCACATTTTTTGCTTTTTACATCAGTTCTACGTTTTGTGTGTGTGCACGTGTTTGCTGGGTCAGACGCACGATGCTGTTTTCCACCCCAGTCCTTATTTCCTGTGGCTTGGACGATGATGCATTTTGCGTGCCTTGAATTCTGCGCCCTCGTCGCTCTTGCGGCAAACAAATCGAAAACAGAGGATGGCTATAGTGGCATTACATCTCCGTATCTTAAAAAAGAGAACTCCAGGTTGCTGCGTTTGCCTGGAATTTTCTTGTTTCGTGCTAGGTGGAGCTCCAGCACCACTTGCCGTGTGCTGTGGCACTGGGTTGCAGCAGAGAAGCATGATGGGGAAGGGCTATGCGCAGATGATGGTAAGCAGGGCTGCTTCTCCTTCACAGAATATTTGTCATGATGGAACAGCCAGTTCTACCAGAAATGCGTCTGCAGCTTTGCATTTTTATTTTGTTAAATTGTCAAGCACGGTTTATCATCTCCCGCTTACTGCTGCTGCTCTGGATGGGGCTTTTGAACTTCGGGTGTGACGGCGCTGCGGTGTTTGTGGGTCCGTAAACCCACTCTCAGCACAGCGCGAGCTTTTTGGAATGGTTGATGTTTGTGGTATCAGGAGGAGGTTGTAGCTCCACTGCTCAGACCCGCCTCATCTTCCCTGCCTCTCTGTTTGACTGTCCAGCCAGTGTTGGGGTAACGAGACACACAGTGGTCCAAAAGTGCAGCAAGAAAGCTCGAAAAGTTTGAGCGTGCCTGGTGGTAAAACCATGCATTTAGTTGAAGGTGTCTTCTGTGCAAAAACCAATTAATTTCCCCAGGTTCCAAATGTCTGATGAATTGCCGTCCACTGCTTTGGAGGGGATCTGTTGATATTGCCAGGAAATCCTTCTTAGGCTCTACTGGATTTATGAGAGCATCCTGGCTAGGAAAGGTGTTGTGTGTATTAATGGGACCTCTTTGAATTATTCTGCCTGGACTCATATTTTGACAGGTGCTCTTATTTGGATCTGAGTTTGTTTTGTTCAGATTTATTTCATAAACCTGGCCAGAATGCTTATCTCTGGGCTCCAGTTGCTCCTGAAGCGAACCTGAAAATAACCTTTTCTTCCCAGATTCTTCGTTCCGTCTTCCAGCGAAACCTCAATATCATTCTCATGGTGGAGAGTGGTGCGGATTCCAGATGCTCAGTCCTTGCAATCACATCGGCCGTGATCAGTGCCAGGAATCGGGCTATAAAATTCATCAGGTGAAGTGCAGGGCTCTGGCGCTACCCTTCGTGTGTCTGCTCTTTCTTCTGGCACGCCGTCGCTTAACCGCTCAGTTGATAAAGTGATGAGACAAACTGGCACTGACTTTGAAGCTGTTTGTGCAAATGAGGTTTAATTAAAATGTCTGTAATGGGAATTTACTGAACTTGCTGGCAAAGGGGAAAGAAGATGCTGCTTGACAGAGAAGCGGCAGTGAGTGGAAGGGACCTACCTTCTATGTTTTGCTTTGTGTCAGTTGTTCAGGTCGTTGATTTTTGCTCTGTTATAAACCCAGTCTTATTAAAATTTCCTTTTTTTTTCTCTTCTGTGCAGTTCTGTAGTAGATGAGCTGAAAGAAGTTGTTTTTCCTGTTCTTCGAATATTACTGCAACATATCTGTGCCAAGGTATGCTAAGCTTTGTTGCATCTTGAGCTGAAGAACTTACGTGTGGATACATTGCAGTACCTGTAATAGTTTGGAAATCCATTTTCACAGTGTTTTGCAAGGAATGAAAGAATTTTCATCGTTTGCAAATTTCTTGACAGAGGGGTTGCGTTTTGTTTTTATCTTTATCAGAGTTTTTGGATGTCTTAAAAATAGTGTCAGACCCTAGGAGAATACTGAGCCTGAGCACTTTCCCCTCATTCACAATCAGTTGTACCCTACTCGTGACCTTTCCAAAATTTGCTGTTGCTTTTACCACTGTTTTGGAAGAGGAAAGTGAGGGTTATGAGAGTTCTTTGCCTAGCTAAGTATCAGAACGAACCATCTGCTCTGGGTTTAATCTAATCTCCGCCTTTGCCTCGGGGAATTTGCTGTGTGGTTGTGCGGGGATGCTGAAGTAGTGACCAACCAAGCTGTGATTGTTCTGCCCGTCCTTGTTGAATATAGTGTCATTAAATAAAAAAATACCTATCCTAAGCCCTGAAATGTCGTTCTGGCTTCTAGAGCAGAGCATCAAAATACCATACCATGCAATCGCCCTTGTTTTTTAGGTCCCAGATAAGGCTGATTATCGCACGTACGCTGCACAGGCCGTGGTGAATTTGCTGAATAAACTCCCTTGTAAAGAGTTTGCCGACTTCATCGCTTGGCTTTATAAATACTCCCGCAACACCAAAGTAAGTACACCTCCTTGGTGTTCCAGGGTTGGGATACAGGAGTATTTTGACGATGAAGGGTTCGATATCAGTACTGAATAGTGGTTTTGTTGTTGCTGGTGTGTGAAAATGGAGCAGATGATGCCCATGTCTTTGCCTAAACTAACTGAGCACCTCGTGTGCCTTCTCTTCCAGACTGCCTACAGAGCGTTTGCCCTGGATGTAGCGTTGGCTTTGTTGGATGTGCCCGAGAGGAACTCAGACAGCTCCTTGTCCCCGGATCTTCAGAAGTTTCTCAAGCATAAGTTTTTAGTGCAGGTCATGGTGTTTGGCCGGTGTTCGGACAAATCGCCCGTGGTCCGCAGCAAAGCTTTGAGCTGCTTTGCCCACTGTCTCGAAATGAAAGCGGCTGCTACCTTGGAGAGTGTGCAGGACTTATTACAAAGCTGTAAGTATTATGGGTAGGTTAGATAATGAAAATATTTCTTGAACGTTCTGGGGAATAATTACAGGGAGATGGGAGAACAAGTTGTCAGGAACTTAAAAATCTGCACATAATGTCCTTGTGTATTGTGTCATAATGAGAAGTAAGACATGAGTCTTGTTACTCATGAAACCTTATATTTGGAAGGGATTTATGTGGGTACTAAACAGATTCCTCTGTGAGATACCTTTGAAGGATATTTACAGGCGACTGAAATTGCTCATTGAGAAAAAATAAAAAAGCTCATTCTCGCCTGACAGTTGATTAAGTCTCGAGTTGCCTTTTGCTTCTGCTAAGTTGTTTTGCTCGTGATTGGCATTCTGGACTCCCTCAGGTGTGGTGAAGGCCAGATGGCACAATTCAGAAGTGTGCACATAGCATCCTACGGTTAGATTGCTTGCCTGAAAAAAAATTGGAATGACAGGACATCCAGAATTAAAATACTTCGTTTAATTTCTTTTTTTATTTCTTTTTGGCAGCCTCTGACCATACGGTCTTGGAAGCAAACACAAACACTGCGAGTATGACAGTCAGTGCAGAAGGTATAGAGTCATTCTCTTATAGTAAGTCTTAAGCTTTTCTTGGCATGACATTTTCTAAAAATATGCCTATCTGTAAAACCGAGGGCATGCATGAGGCTCTCTGTTTAACAGAGAACCAGCTTGCTGTGTGAACATATGCCTTTTTTTATTCTTAAACTTCTAACTTTTCTTTCAGCGATGTCCGACCATCCGCAGAAAACCGTACCAACTTTCAAAACTATTGAGTTGTCAGACAGCACCGGCACTGCTGCGCTTGACGGTATGTCGAAATTATATTAGCCTTTTCAGATAACTTTTCAAAACCTTAATTGGACTTTCTGAAATGTATTCGTTGTCCATTTTTCAAAGGAAGTGGAGAGAGTTTTCTGTAGAGCTGTTAAAAAACACTTATGGGTGATGAAGGGGGTGGAAGTGCCAGCCAGATAGAAATACTGTTTCCACTCTAGGCTGAAAAATACATTTAATCTTGAAATACTCATGTTCGTTTGTAGTAGTGCGGTGGCAACGCTTGTTGAAATGCAGGTAATTTATTCTTTCCGAAAAAGATGGTAATTGATGTGGGATATAATACTTGTAACTCCATACATTAAAGGGTAATTAAATCCCTTGCTCCAGTGCACAAAGAACTAATGGGTATTTGCTACATAAACCACAGCACCCTTGGCTAGCACTGTAATGTAGGGAAGAATTCACTTCTCTGCAGCATCAGGTGTTGGCTGGAGTTGTAAGCAAAGTGTGAGGTTAAATGAACTGGCGCAGAACAGCAAACAGCTAGTTCTAATTCATTGACAGCACGAAATCAGCACGTAAGTTGGCTTTTGTGGCCATGATGTCCCTTCTTTGAATCTCTTCCTTTCTTTTCCTTTCTGTGTGAAAGCTTTTCTTCCCAACCTTTCGGCCTCTGCCAGTATCTTTGCTCGGCGTTCTTGCTGTTCACCTCTCTTGAACCGCTGACAATTCAATTTGCTGCTTACTTCACATCCTGCATTTGTGTCTTTGTTACGCGTCTCCCGCTGCTCTTCACATGGGATCTTTCTCCCTATCTCCACGAGCCAGGCTCCAATCTTCTCCATTGAAAGCCTTCTTTTAAAACATTCCACTGATAAATTTCATTAATCTGCTCTCTCAGATAGAAAAGTCCTCCAGGCCACCTAAGGTATTGTGTATTCCCTGTTTAGCCGCAGACTCCTCGTGGCGGAGGATGCCTGGTTTTGTATCCGATACCCAGCTGAGCACACACTTGGCACTCGGCAAATAAAATTAAGAAAAGGATTGGATGGAAAAGGGCTGTCTGGAGCTCAGGAGGATAGCCGGAATACGGGGCTTTGCAAGTCACTCAAGGTGCATTAGCAAAGCTGTCTGGCACACGCTGCTGCTTGGCTTACGCCGCTGCTAATTTTGCACTTTTGTGAAGGCCAAACAGCCCGTGTTTTTGAAGCGAAATAAATCTTAGCCAAGGATAGTCGGAGCATGCTAAATGTGTGAGGGCAAAGATAAGAAGGGTAGAGGTAGAGAAGGGTAGAGATAATCTGCAGGGTGAAGTATGCACAGCCGAATTACCCCTGCCCAACACTGCACAAACGTTATGTTCCCTCGATAGTTCTTTGCCGTTTAGAACTCGGGTTTTTCGGTTGGTTGGTGGTTCGTTGTGTGTGTTTGTTTGTTTCTCTTTTGTACGATCAATGTCAGTTGGCGAAGTGTGATTGTTTTAGCAGATTGGGTCACCTTCACAAGAGCTGGACTATTTTAACGGCAAAACCTTGCGATGAAAAGGTTCTGCGCTGTTTCTGTCAAGCTGTTCTCAGGAGGAAGATGCTATTACAGTTAGCTGCCCATTAAGAACGCGCAGATCAAAGCCCCTTTGCGTCCTTTGGTAAAAAATTGTTTTCAAACTACTTTTGATTAGTTCCCTGTGACTAATCCTCTTCTTAAAGGCAACAGCGGGGATCTCCACATGAATTTTTCTAAGTAAGAGATCTCCAAATTTGGCATATATTTGGGAAATCTTAATACTGTAAGAAATCTAACAAACAGCACTAAACAGAAACCTTAAAAGCAATGGTAAAATGCTTGAAATCGGTAATGCCAGCTTGTCGGTAGTCCATTTGAATGATTCAAAAGGTGAGAAATAATTGATTGTGGCTCTGTGTATCCAGTTGTGTCATTTCATAAGCGAAGTGGCGGCGCGGCTAATTTCTTTTTATCGCGTTTTTGGATAGGAAAGGAAGTCATGGCCATACTGAGACAGAGAGCTGGGGATGAGAAAACCAACGTGAGGAAATCTGCTCTCCAGGTACAGGGGATTTTTGCGTGCTTCCCGGTGATTACCCAGAATGCTGCTAAAATAAATAATTAGGCCATAGTGCTGTAGGGAACTGGATGTGCCTTTGCCCACCTGTAACTTCTTGCTGTTCCTGCAGAGTGCCTGGGGGCCTGAAAAAGGTCTTGTTTACTAGTTCCTGATAAGTAAATAATGCAAGCATGATGATGGAAAATTTTTCTAGTACCCTTGCTGCCATTCTCTTATTCCGTCATTTAGAAAGAGAGGCTCTCTTTAAATGTCAATAGGCATTTCAATTAAGCGACTTCCTTATAAACTGAAGCATATTAGCTGCTTAGTTTGTTTTGACCTTGTTAACAAAGAGATTAGGTTATTTCCAGCCTCTTCTCGAAGTATTCGTTGCTTTGCTTGGTGTTCAATTTTTTTAATGAAGTCATTAGCTTTTAAAGAGATATGCTTCAATGAAAATTTCATGGTTTTCAGAATCGCGCGTCTGCTGTTCCCTGCCTTTCGGCTCACACACTGATTCGAGCTACTCAAGTTAAGGCTTTATGATTGTTTTGTTTTGATGCTTTCTGATTAAAAAAGCAAAATCACCTCTTTTTTATTACCAGGTAAAAAACGTGGTTGATACAAGAGGCACATTATTTTTAAGGGGAAATTGTGACATTTACTCTACCAAAATGCTGTTGTACAATCGGAATAACTGAAAAGACGCTTTCTTGTTTCATTGCACATCTCTGATTGTGCCTCGTATTCATAAATTGTTAATGCGACGTTTCGCTCTCGCCGAGATAAATTAATCTCTAGTTAAAGTTGGTAGGGGGTAGATTGTATTTCTGATTTGCTACTTAATGCGCGTGGCCTGTGTTCCCAACGAAGCCGTGCTGGTGTTTTGACTTGCAGGTTATTATGAACATCCTGAAGCACAACGTGATCGCTTGCACTGCAGAGGACTTGTCCCCGCTCCAGGAGCGGTGCCGGGACCCGGCGGTTTCTGTGCGGAAACAGGCCCTGCACTCCATCACCGAACTCCTTCTGGTGAGGAAAACGTCCCAGCCCTTCTTACCCAGACCTCAGATGGGCAAACTGGGGGTTAAAAGAAGGAGGAAACGGACAAATCTGGTACACGTCATTTGTTCATTGGGTGGATTTCGTTTTATGACTGTGTTTTAATTTTTTTTTATTACCTTTTGACGTGTAAGTCATGACTCATTCTTGTACATACTTGTGATTTATGTAGGATGCTTCCAACTGTTGGAAACATTTATGTTCCTGATTGTTGATTTATGTGTCATGGAGAAAATGTTTATGCTGCTGGCCTTCTCAAGTTAAAAAACCCCTGAATCACTTCACTGAGATGTAATGTGTAGATGATAGCACTGCAATATTTCTCCTTCTGTTTATTCACAAAGGGTTAGTAACTCAGGCTTGGAGCTACAGGGTTTATATTAAGCAAAGTTCTTTTTTAAAGTATTTTTTTTAGTGTTCAATCATCTGCTGTACAGCTTTATTGCGATACTGTTACGATTATTTATAGGGTTTCAAAACAAAGTATTACGATACTTTAGCGGAAGCACCAGGAAGCTTGATCATAGATATGATCAAATACCTTGCGGTGTCAAGGAGGAAAAAATTCCCTCATCCCATATGCTGCTGTATATACTGAGGTTTATTAAAAGTTATTTTGAAAGTTAGTAGCTGAATCTGGAGGTTTCTAGGCCTTTGCTGATCTTACCCATGCATGTAGGATCCCACAACGATTTAAAGTGTTTGTAATACAACGTCTGTCTCTCTCAGTCTCAGCACAACAATGTCCTAGTGCAGAAGGCCTGGTTAAATGGAGTGGTGCCTGTTGTGATGGACACTGAAAGTTCTGTCCAAGAAAAGGCCTTGGATTGCCTTTATCAGCTCTTGTTGCAACATATCAAAAGTTATAGTAAATTCCGGAGTGAAGATGAAGAGCAGGCTCTCGCCTGGGACCTCCTGACCCTCTTGAGCTCAGAAAACCAGGAGCTGAAGTAAGTGCATTTGTCCCTTCGTTGTGGGTTCTGATGGCTTTTCCATAACAGCCCTTTGTCCGATGTCTCGGATGTTTTCATTGCCTTCACTGTGTTAGCATTCAGGGCCAAAATCCGCATTTTTTCTGTTGGCTTTTAATCCTGTTAAAATACGCAACTCTTCCTTTGCAGAAGGAAATTGCCTATTGACTGGAGGACTAAGATAAGAGTATGAGTTTATACTCTCAGCACTCACATTCACGGTGTGGCCACAGACCATTAGGTGTCATAGTTTACGTATTGTTTAAATGCACATGCGAGGATAGGAGACTAAATTTTGGGCGGATTTTTTTAAGCTGTCTGAACTCCCTGCTTGAAATAGTATAAATGCATTATTACCGCTAGAGATGGAAATTGATATTGCAAGGGGCTTGTGTCGCTCTGTTAGTTCTGGGCCAGAAGAGCTGCTGAAAAGTGCAGTTTTCCTTTGGGTCGAGGGTTTGCATTTGCAGCTCTTGTTACCTGTGCTCTCTCTCTGAACTCCAAGGTTCACATCCAGGAGTGTTACACGCTGTTCTCGATGTGTGGATAGCAGCCTGAATATTTAAGTGCAATGGAGGTGTTCTGATGACAGAAGTAAGAGAGGATATATAAAGAAAGGAGAACGTCACCTCTTATTAATTCTGATGTACAATATGTTACTTGTCTCATGACAAATAGAAATATTCTGCCTTTTGCAGAGTGCTGTGGGAAGAAGCAGAAGAAACGGGATGACACACAGCATGACAAGGACACAACATTGATTAAAGACAGCTGTATGTTTATTAGTCAACAGGGCATAATTGCTCAGAAATAGCAAATGAGATGCTGGTTGTGCTGCCTTGCCAAACTGTGAAACTGTTCTAATTTGGGCTATTTTATAACATGGTTTGCAGACTCATGGCACCTTCTTCTTCATGACTTTAGAGTACCTTGCAGCTTGATAAATCTCAGAACTCTTTCAATGTGAAGTAGGTGACTGGGGTTAAATAGAAAAATGAGCAAGTTATAGTGCCTTAACATCACTGTGTCCTGTCCCATTATGGGTTTTAAGCAACAACTACTAGAAAGTCTTCGTTACATATTGCTGAAATTATCTTTTCTTACTTTTCTTCCTTCCTTGCAGCCGTTACTTGAACAAGGCTTTTCATATGTGGTCCAGACAGAACAAGTTCACCTCCACTTTCATCAACAATGTCATGTCTCATGTGGAGACAGAGCATGCTCTACCGGCTTGGATGTTGCTTGCTAAGGTGGCACGTTCTTCACCCAAGCTGGATTATTCCAAGATCATTGACTCATGGGACGACGTCAGCAGGTGTGTGTGTGCTTTGAACTCCATCCTCCCTTCTGCAGGAAAGAGAAGAGGAGGAACAAAGCGAGTGAGCGCTTTCTGCCCTTCCACAGGCAGATTGCTCTTTAGCTGCTTAGATCACAGTTCTTTATTCAGACAATCGGTTCTGTAGGTAGGAGGCAAGCAACGGCCCACAGATTTGTGCAGCAACCAACTCTTAGGTTAAGCTTTTTGAGTTTTCATTTGCTGTGACTGGTCTGCCTTAATAATGCATATCCCAGATGAAAGGATTTTCCTACTGCGATTTGGTGTTGCTCCCTAGTGTTAATGTTAGTTTGTCGGCTCTGCTGTTTTTCAGGCGGCAGGACACGAGCGCTGATACTGCAGGACATGTACTGTGTGTCATCGGTCATGTTGCAAAGCACCTCCCTAAAAGCACTTGTGAGAGGCTGATTGGTGAGTGGCCCTGAGAAACCGCACATTCATACCTCCCATCTTAACCGTCATTTCTTCTCTCTAAGCTTAGAAAATGCTCATTTTATGCCTGTGATCTCCTTTTCAGATAATATCAAGTGCTGGCTGAGGGAGTCTCAGTGTCCCCTGGTGGTGATTAGCACAGCTGTGGAAACTCTGCAGAAGCTCTGCCACGCATGTGCAGATGCGCTGGAGGAGGCACAGGTGTGACTGAAAACACATCTTTTAAAATAGCTCGTCTCACACTTAGGAGGGCTGTCTCTTGAAGGCAGCATCAGCCTCCGGTCTGTCGGTGGATGAGCTCCTTAAACAAAGAGGATCTGACTCCAACAGCAACTCGAGTGTTTTTATCTCAGCTCTCGTACTTTCTTTACCGCAGTTCTGGTGGAGAACATCTTGTAGCTACGTTTGGACTTGTAAAAGATCTTTCTTCAGAAGGATTCCTTGTCTCCCCCTTTACCTGAAACCCTTGCATTTGCCTTCTGTCAAAGTTCAGGGAATTCTTCAAGGAGACCTGTTGCTGTGCCTTTATGATATCAAATATTTCTCAGGCTCAGTCCAGCACAAGGCTGGAGGTTGATACTATAAGCTCTGATTATTCTATATCAGAGCTGCTGTAGATACACATATTTTCTAGACCTCTTTCATGGGACCAAACAGGGTGTTAATAACACATCATTTGCACATTCCTCTTTTCTGCCCCCGTTCGTTTTATGCCATAGCTTTGTTCTGCTTCTGTAGTGAGAAGGTGGGTTATCCTTTGCTGGTAAAATAGAGATCTCAGCCTGAGCACAGTCGCAAAGAGGCTAAAACTGATGCAGCTCTCTCTTGCTACCGATTTCTTTTTGTATATATGTTCTATTTCTCTTTCAATATTGATGACAGCTATTTTATAATAGGCATCCCAATAAAGTTTAGTAAGTAGTATGCGAAACTGCACACTCTGTGCTTTAGAATCAATGGATCAATGGTTTCTTTTTTTATTAATTGACAGTCAGAAAATCCCCCCTTGTATGTTGGCTTACAACCAAATGCACGTGTTCCAGTGCACTGGTCACTTGAGCAGTTCTGACAGCTTAGCTGCCATAAATATATGCATTTGGTTTCTTATGTTACCAGCTTTAGACGGTAGAAAAAGAGAGTGATGCTTTCTTTTCATCACAGTCTGGTAGATGATTAGCTTTTTTTGTTTTCCCTCCACCCCTCAGAATTTGCGTTGTGTTTTCCTTTGAATGGAACTGCATTTTTCCAAACCACATTTAAAAATTCTGACAGACAAATGTGTTGGATATACATGAAACAGTCACCTAAATCCTTGTTTAACTCTGTGTGATTTCTATAATGAAGTAAACTAGGCCTGGGGATCATTAAAAGCCGGATTCTCCAAGGTGTTTTGACACTCACACACATCCTTTGATGTGCAGGAAGAATTTTAAAGCTCTAAGGCACTCTCTGATTGATTTCAATAGAACCTAGATTATTAAAAGCATGTAAGGACTTTCAGATTAGTGATTCATGTGTGGACAGATATTACAGCTACGTTTTGTTTAATTAATAATGTGCCAAATTAATTTTGTTTAATTGTGGAACAGGAGCTGCTCGACCAGGTGTGTGGCGATTTAGTGTCCACCTGTGAAAGCTACATTTCAAATATAGTCCTCAAAAAGGATGGAGCAGAGAAGCTGCAAGAAGATCTCTTGGTAGGTTTGGTTCCCCTTCACAGATGGGTCAAAGCACGTAGGTGTACTTGAAATTGTAAAGTTCACGCCAATAACTGCGTTACACAGGCAAATGCTGATGTACATGCCTTGCGTGAAAGCTTGTAATGAAATCTGGTATTTGTGCGCCTGGGAGCATACAAGGGTTTTATACATCAGCAGTGGCTTTAAGGATGTGATAGCCCATGTATTTTTAATAAAATGACATGGGTTTTCTTTGCTTTTCCACTCATGTTTCTTAGATGAGCTGTTGGGGAGATAAGTCTGTAAACCGGGTAGAGTGAGGAGTATTTCAATATTATTAGCAGATGGGGGTGTTGTACCATATTAAACTCATACACACCCCATTTCTATTTCAAAGCTTCACCTTCTGTTCTCTAGCCACTCTCTTCTTGAAAAGGCTGATGGAATATTATGTTGGTTTTGAAGAAGTACCATACCAACTGCTGCTAATTTCATTTGCAGCTCAGCCGTTGCCTTTTGACTGCAGCGTTGATTTTCCTTTCTAGGTGAGACACCTTTTCATGTTGGGGGATGCCGCTCAGCAGTGTCCAGCCAAAGTGGAGAAGCGCATCTTTCTTTTGATCCAATCCATTCTGGCTGCTGTCAACGAGGACCAATGTGAGGCTCTCTCCTTACTGCCTTTTATTTTGCATTTACAGACAACGCAGTTTGCCAGAAAAGCAAGTTTTCACTCCTGACCTGTTCTTTCCTAGTGTCTACTTCTGCAGATAGCGAGGAAATTCCAACTTCTCAGCCGCTGTCCCAGTTCGGAGTATCAGCCATGCCTCCTGCGGTCCGAGCTCACGCCGTCATTACTCTCGGTAAGTGCCATCCTGCGGGAGCAACGTGCCCTCATGTATCCAGTTCCCAGCCTGGCTGGTTCAGGTTCTGCTCCAAAGCTGTGTCAGCTGTACCGGAGAGCCACGGTGCTCCGTGTTTGCATTGCCTCAGCTCAAGAGCTTGGAGCGAGGCAAATATCCATGGAAACGAGTTGCACAAGCCATAGAGACACTGCCATCTACACAACTGCTTCTCAAGGTGGTTAATTCGTTAATAGTGATTAATAATTAGCAGCGTCCTTCAGAATTGCACTGTCTTTATACTCGGAGTTGGTTGCTGTCCGGATCGTAAAGGATCATAAGGATCATAATATAGTAAGGGACTCAACAGACATTGTAGAAAACTTGGTGCTTTTGGTGCAGTTTGGAGCAGAATGAGTGCACATAGTTCTTGTTCTTCACAGCGCGAACCAAGAGCTGCTTTGTGATAGAAGCCTGATCAAATCTACATCTCCAGGATTATGGAAAGTACTAAAGTGAAAGTTCTGGTTTCGCAGTACTTCTGTGGTTAGGAACAAGTCTCTTCTCTTACAGATAGTATTATTCTTTCCTTAACTGCTTTGGAAAGCCTAAAAGTTTTGTAGAGAGTTTAGAAGCAGTTAGGGAGTGGTAATGTTAGAAGGCAGGCTATCTTATATTAAGTTGCTTTAGTGATGCTCTTAGAGGTGGGTGTCTCCCTGCTATGCCTATGACAGCTGGGGCTGTTCTTTTTAGCTGCCTTGAATAATACCCTGTACACAGAAATAGTTCTCTCCGAAGGAGGGAATTTGGCATAGAGACCCACTCTATAGGTCTAAGAGGAGTTTGGAAGGACTCCTTGAAGTATCATTTCTTTGAGAGGTCGTGCAGATTGCTCATCAAGTTTCAGCATGTGTTTCTTGTTTATTCCCCTGTTTACTTCCTAACTCCTTTCTTGGCTTATATTGGACTCAAAGGAGGCAGTAAGCTGGGCTGGGGTGCTCAGGAAGAAGAATATATTCGCAGCACTGACAGTCTCGTCTCTGTTTCACAGGTAAATTGTGTTTACAGCACGAGGAGCTGGCAAAGAAAAGCATTGCAGCTCTAGCTCGAGAACTGGAGGTGTCAGGTGACGTGCCCGTTCGCAATAACGTTGTCATCGTTATGTGTGATCTATGTATCCGCTACACATCCATGGTGGACAGATACATTCCCAACATTTCGTTGTGTCTGAAGGACCCAAGTCCCCTAATCCGTAAGCAGACGCTGATCCTGCTTACCAACCTTCTGCAGGTAAAGAGAGGCCCCCAGCACGTATCCGATAACCCGCTTTGGGTACCTCTGCCGTGCTGAATACTGGCAACCTGACCAGTGGGTGCATTGCTTGTACCTTGATTAATCTGCATTTAATCAAGAAGGCTTTAAACTATGTGTTTTGTTACTGCCTTTCTTTTTTTGCTAGCTAGGCAGAAATCATGTTGAGGACACTTAAGGCAGTTGGATAATGAGATTATTTTAGCCAATGGTTCCATCTTCTTGTCTTCTCCTTGTTTCTTTGAATTTCAACTTTGCTCCTATATGAATGAATATAACAAATATCACAGCACCTTTTTCCTCCTACTGTCTCTGCTTATTGTTCTAAAGATGTAAATGTTGAGATGCTCAAGATGTTTACCCTCCCAATGCTCCTATGAAGCCAACCAAGAGAGATTTGGAGTGCATTTGGCTCTGAGAACAGTATTGAAGAGCGTGTGTGCCTTGGGGTGGGAGAACAGATTTTTCATGTTTCTACTTTGTTATGGATACCTGTAGTAAAGGTAGATGCTTGCCAGCGTGGCATTTATGCTGTTTAAAGCATCCTCCAAAACATTGTCTTCTTGGGGTTTATTTTGTGGGCCTTCAGTTGAAGTTGTATAGCTTGTTCATTCTGCTCGGCTCCATCAGACGTCTCGACTACACTGGGTTGCTTCTGATTCAGGGTGATAATTCATTGTCTGCTGATTTCTTACAGGAGGAGTTTGTGAAATGGAAGGACAGTCTCTTCTTCCGTTTTGTCAGTGTCTTGGTGGATCCAAATCCAGACATTGCCAGGTAAAATATTCGTATGTAAAATAATGGAGTTGAAGATCAGAGGTGTAGTCAAAGGAGTGGGTTGCTTGCACCTTCAGCATGCAGAGAGAAAATTCAGTGAGAAAGCAGATGATTTTCACATTAACCTCTTCACTCATACAGTTGTTCACATTTCAGGGTCTGCAATGGTAGCAAAGGATCTAGAGTACTGGTTTTGTTTGGGGAACCGGGTTAAATAGTCTCTTTTTTCTTATATGGCATGACTCGTCTTTTTAAGCCTTCTACTACATTTTGTAATACTTTGACGTGTAAGGGGAGTTGTGCACGCTGGCTGTAAGTGCATATTCATAAAGTTTCTGTAGGCTTCGAGTTCTCAAGCTGCTCAGTTAGGTGAGAAATGAGAGCGGGGCTGGTTTCTCCAAGGCTGGTAGATCATGCGGGGTTGCTGGATGCAGAGGAGACTTGGACACCTTGCTACTTGTTTCTACCTGGAACAATCAATTTGAAGATCGGTGTTTCCAGGGCCATCAACCTATCCTCACTTACTAGTGCATATTCACACTCTCTTTTCTCTTCAGTGAGTTTTTAATATGTAAAAATGTCTTTCCAGTAGATGGTGGCATTGCAACATCATGTTCCTAGAGCTTTAGTTAAAAGCTCTTTGGGACCCTTTTTCTTTGCAGCTGTATTCAGTGGCTTGTCCAGACAAAAACGTGCTCTTCATGTCTGGGATTGACTTGCAGCTCTTGCAGGACTTTTGGTGACTAACTCTTTGCAAAGTACTGTAAATGTCTCGGCCGCAGTGGAACTTCAGTTATTTTAATAATCAAAGTGTTGTGCCTGGTTTCAAATTCAAATTTATTTCTGTCTCCGTTTACTTTAATGGCAAAAAAAAAGAAGTAGTATTATGGATGCTGAAAACGCCAGTGTTTCGGGGGTGGCTTTCAGAAGCTGCCTGATGATAAGATCATTCTTTTCCTCTTTTCCAGCCTTGGAGAGTTCTGCTTGGTGCATCTCTTGCTGAAGAGGAATCCGATCATGTTCTCCCAACACTTCATTGAGTGCATCTTCCATTTCAATAGCTATGAGAAACACGAGAAGTACAACAGGTTCCCCCAGAGCGTGCGGTCCGTCGAGCACATTTGTATCTCCTTATTGCTAAATGATGGGCTGTCTGGCCGGGCGGCTTTTGGTTGCAGCAAAGCGCTCGTGGTGCTTCGTAATTATGTGTGCGGTAGGAGGGAAACAGCGTTAAATTAAGAGTGTCCTGCCTTCCCCGTGACACTGCTGCGAGAACTCCGGCATGTAATTTGTGGGAGCGTGTGGGATCCTAACAGGTTTACGGGTCTTGAAAGTGACATTCAAATATTCCTTGCTGATTGAAAGCCTTACTGTTTCTGCGTGAGTTCGCATAATGTGACTTGGCCCTTGTAAAATCTCTTGCTCTGCCACAGGGCGAAGAATCTCTTCTCTCTGAAGGGAAAAGACAACAAAGAAAAAAGGATGCGTATCTACAAGTTCCTGCTAGACCACTTTACGGATGAGCAGAGGTTCAGCATTACAACAAAGATCAGCCACAGCATCCTAAGTAAGGGTCTGTCTTTAGAAATCTGGCAGACAAAGAATTAGAGTCTATATAAAGCCGTTAGGCTCTCAATCCAGCGGTATTTACCTTCCTATCTTCACTGGCATTGCTGTTCCCAGTAAAACACCTCTTACTTCTTCCTTGTGTGTTCCAGCATGCTTTGTAGATAAGGTCCTTCCATTGGACCTGGAAGCCAATGAGCTGCTCTCGGATACGTTTGCAGTCCTTAGCTGCAAAGAAATCAAGCTAACGATGATGAGATCAAAACCCGGTGAAGACATTGAGCCCGATGAAGAAGAAGAGGAAATGGCAATGGCCAATGCTGTCATGCAGGCAGCACAGAAAAAGCTCATCTCGCAGGTAAATGGTACTCGATCTGGTGTGGGAGGAGGGCTGGCCAGTGTACTGGGAGGAATTTTACCTTTTTGTGACGGAGAAACTTGTGCAAAAATTGTCCGGATAACACAGCGATGACGCACTGTGCTTGTGGGCTGTTAGGCTCTGTCTGTAGGCACAGTCTGGTCTGAGGGCACCTGTGGAAGCACCGTGTGTTGTAAAAACCAAACATCACGGCTGAATTTGGGAAGGATGCTGGTACTCAAGGGGTCGGTTGGCGTGATCAGAAATGCATTTCTTCTGAAGTCAGTGAAGCTATGCCAGCCTCTATTTGTGCCACAGATCTCTTATTGGTAAAACATTTGAGCGTAACAGTGGTTTTTGGTGCACCTTTTGGGCAATTTGCCTTCAGTGTGAGAATTGACTGAATTAGTGATGCATCTTAAAAGACTCCACTTAGGTTAAAAGCCTATGTACGTGCGTGGGGCAAAAGAGCAGGCTTAATTGCAGTAATTCCCTTGCTACAGAGTGATAACTCTTCTCACTTAGGCCATTCATCTAACCACAGAGTGGCTTCTCCTTTATTGCGTCGTGTAACTGTTCATGCCTTGTTCAAAGGTTCAAAAGAAGAACTTCATAGAAAACATCATCCCAATAATCACGTCACTGAAGTCTTTGATGGAGCAGGAGAGGATGCCAGCTCTTAGAGACCTTATGAACTACCTGCGGGTAAGCAGAAGTGTTTTCTTGGGGTTTTTTCCCCTCTCTTGAGTTAATGTGTTAGATGTGCAACCAGTAATGGAGCGAACAGCCTTCTTAGAAGGAAATTTAGAAGGCATATGATGTTGTGACACTGCCACTGTGTTAAATAATGTAGGAGGTGGAGGGATTTTAGATAAGGATCTCACAGTGTGTTACATGTGAGCCTCCTCAGTGGAACGTGGGCAGAAAGCTTGAGTGCTGGAAAGCTTTTCCATGTTCTGAAGTACAGATTGGAATCGAAACTCTTAGTCTGTTAAAAACACCTCTGCTCTACCAACTGGTATTTCCTTTAGCGCTTAAGCAGCTGTGATCTGAATGGCGACATGAATCAGTAGTCAGGAGAGATTTCTGAAAGAGTTTAAACATTCGTTGTTGCTCCAGGAAATGATGCAAGATTATCGAAACGAAATCCAAGACTTCTTTGCTGTGGACAAGCAGCTGGCGGCCGAGCTGGAGTACGATATGAGGAAATACGAAGAGCAGCTGGCCAGGGAGAAGGAGTCAGACCAAGAGCAGGTCTCAGCAGCACAGGCAGAGGTGGTAGGTGCCGTTAATTCTGTCCACGTGCTGTCTCTTCTGCTAAAGTTGGTGTACGCTTAACACCCAGACTCTCCGTGCACCTCATTCCAGCACTTTTAACAGAATAGTTATGTAATGTTCTCATGGCTCTTTGCATTTGCCAACAGAAGCTTTGGTTTCACAGTCATGTAAGATGCTCGGAATAACAACAAACAACACGTGTTAGTCAAAGAGGTGCAGCAAATAATTAATGTAAAAATAATTCGATTTAAAGGGAAAAACAAGTCTAATTTGCCCCTGGCTGTGCTCACGTGTTGTGTTGTTCTCTGTTCCCAAAGTGATAAAGATGGTAAACAGGTTAAAAAGAATTCACTGTGCCTGACTTTAGGTGTATACAGAGTGGAAACTTACCTGTGTTGTAGTCATGCAGATCCTCTTTTAAAGTCAATGTAAAGAAATAAGTATGTGCTTGGGTCAACTGTCCTGGACTATTTTAAACACCTACCTTAAAATGAGATAACTTCTACCCTGGAAGTACCTTTCCCTCTCTTGTTATCTAAGGGTTTCTACACACGTATCACTTGTTACACATACGATATTTTCTCCTGTTTTCTGTAGCAACCTCCATCTCTGGAGAGACCTGTACCTTCTGGTGGCTGGAATAATAATGGTCCATCTCCTGTAAGTGGGAGACAGTCCCCACCGCCACCTAGATCAAGTCATTCCTCTGTGCCTCTGGAGTTTGCTACACCTAGAGCTGATGTTCCGAGACAGCCATTACTTGGTCACAGGTATGGGTTTCTTTTTATATTGCCAGTTATGATATTCTGCAAGGCCATTGCTTTGTTTATCCACTCCTTACTTGCAGCATCATCTCTGTTATATTTGGTGTTTAAGATCATAAGGGATTGGGAGGACATTACGTGCATCGAATCCGGGCTTGCAGGAGGAAATCACCGTTCCTGTCATGTTTTTTTGCCCCGTAGGCCAGCATCCCTGAGCACACTTGCCATCCTCAACTCTGCCAGGAAAGCAGCAGAAGCCAGAAGCAAAAGCGTTGGAGGAAGGTTATCGGCTGTATCGCTTCCATCAGCTGGCAGCAAGCAAGGTAGGAAGATCTAGTTGACACAGTCTGCTTTTTAGACCCTTGAGGTCTCTGAGCATTTCTGTCCTTAATTATTTCCTTGTTATTTCTAGTGTCCTTTCAAAGCCTGAATCAACAGTCTGCTGTGGAAAATGTTGCTGAGGTGGGCCGTGCAATCAGCACACCAGAACGTAAGTATAACCCAAAGGAACCCTTTCCGAGTTGGGCTGAGCACTCGTTTTCTGAGAGAGGTAGGAATGCATGGCTCCCATAATGAGCAGAGAAAATCAGTCATTGATAGCTGTGGGCTCTGTATTTATCTAAATGGTTGTAGTAAATAAGAACTGTTCTGAAACTGAAGGTCTTAGGTGAGTGATGCACATAGGAAAGGACTGAACTGAGCATTGGGGAAGGAATTATTTCTTTTTACTCTGCTGTGGAAATCAGAGTAAAAACACAAAGAGAGGGATCTCTAATACACAAATTGTGAGAGTCTGCAGTGCTTACATCCTTTGCGGCAGAACACAAAATGTGACCTTCAGAAGTTGGGTTTTATCGGGATGCTTTCTGACGGCCCCGCGGCATTCCGCGGCGTCGCTTTCCGCGAGAGGCAGTTAGAGCGAAACACAAACAGAGCTGAGTTCCAGCAGTAGATTCCCTTCCTTCACGTC
Source organism: Pampusana beccarii (assembly GCA_013399365.1). Lineage (NCBI taxonomy): Eukaryota > Metazoa > Chordata > Aves > Columbiformes > Columbidae > Pampusana > Pampusana beccarii. The sequence continues at coordinate 58,330 of VWYH01002943.1, read as the reverse complement.
AATTAACTGCTGAAACTCCTCGGGGGCATCTCCGCGTAGCGTGATTTGCGAGTGTGAGGACAGGTGGGTGTCTGACGGCGGCTGTGAGTTGTTGCGGGGAGGGCTGATGTTCCAGAAGCACGGCTGCCTGACCGCGCTCTGCCTCCCTGCGCAACCCCGGCCCGCACGCACGCAGCAGAGCGGCCGACACGTAGCCAGCGAGGCAGCCAGCCGTGACGCAGGCTGCGAGTACCTGACATCCGCGAGCAGGCAGGAGCAAACCGGCGGCAGCGATGTGCATCCACCGGAAAATCTGACCCTCCTTTTCCCTGTATGCCCCACCGTTTGGCTACATTTGTCTGCCTCAGCGTTTCTCTTTGCCCGAGCAACAAGCAGTGGTATTGGTGCAAAAAAAAAAATAATAATAAATTTGGGGATGTTTTTAGAGAGCAGAAATCTTTAAGCGCCGTATCTCTGTCTGGAAGCTTGCATGGCTGTTTCTCTTAAGCGCCATATGGTGGAAAAGGAAGAAGAACGTTAATCTGCAGTGGTACTAGGGCTGAATTCCTTCTTGGCTTCGAGGCAGCTTGTGTCCTTCAGTGGGGAGACAAACTGTACAGAGCAGCATCGTCACTTCAGCTGGCGCGTGTTGAGCCATCTGCATGGTGGTGCTGGGCCTGGCAGGCTGATAGACAATCGAAACAAAACGTTTTTATTTCTCTGGTCTGTCATTCTGAAACTATCGGAGACGCAGCTCTTTGTAAAGCTGTTTTGTACTTGAGAAGTTAAGAGCAGCTGTCTCTTCTCTTTATCTTCTTGGTCTGTTCTGGCTGTCGCTGTCTCCCCTGCTGTGTTTGAGTCTCCTCCTCAACTCCCATGCATTGAGAACGTCTCAGTGGGTCTGGGCAAGTGCAGATGGCTTCGCTGTGGTACGTGTTGTGAAGATACCACCTTAGACTGCATGGGAAGCCCTACTTTATGGCTGTTCTTGACCCTTTCCTTCCTCCCTTCCTTCCTTTCACATCCATTTCTCATTAACCAAGGTAACTTGTTAAGGCACGCGCTGCACAAAGTCAGGACGCTTGCAGGTTGGTCTTGAGAGATGCAGAGGCCAACTGAGGCACATAGATCAAGTTGGATTTCCACTACAAGCTTCGGTGTTTCCCTTCCAGGACAGGGAAACCGTTAAAGAGCAAACCCAGTTAGCGTGCAGAGACAAGTCCCTTCTAATAGAGTTTCCGACTCCTGCTCTATAAAGCAGTTTCTACATTAATTCCTTGTGAAAGGTTCTGGGAAACATGAGCATAAAACAGAGCGTCGAGCGAAGTAAAATCTGAATATTGTGACATCTCTCCTGAGATAAATGACAGGAAAGAGACAGCTGACAACCACGGCCTGTTCAGGCAAGCTAAACTCTACCTAGGTTCCTTGTCAAGCGGTTCCTCTGGCCGGCTGCAGGCGGTTTCTCCCAGAAGGGCTGTTCGGGTCCTTTGTCAGCCATCAGGGTACCTGATGGTTCTGCCTCGACCAGGCAACTGCTCTGAATCTGACGTTTTATTGTGAAAAATGGCAAAGTTTGGGTGGAAGGTGTGGCTCCCCCAACTAACTGGGACATGGAGGTGCATGAGCGAGGTCCCATGTTTAAATTAACGTCCTCCACACACAAGGAAGGCTGTAAGGCTGGAGCATGAAGCCGCTGTGCGCAGATGGCCCATCAGATTCAGCGTGTAGTTTTGAGGCTGAATGGGAGACGCTGAGATCTGCTGGCCTGGAAAAGATATCTGTATGTGCTTGCAATTAGCTGGATATACTTTGTGACACTGTTGTACTACAGCATGCCTTGCCCTCTGGCTGTGTCACAAGCTGACTGCTAATATGTGGAGGGTTGTGGTTTTTTGTTTCAGAGACCATTAATGACTTGACTTTCGGTGCTGGGGTTAGCGACATCAGCTCAGCGGATACACCTGGTTCAGCTCCAGGCAAGTCAGCTTCGTGATTCTAACTTGAGGGGGGAAAAGAAACCTAAATGATCAAATCTGTGGCATTTTTAAAAAATATTAAAATATATGCATTATTTGCAGAGAAGAAAGAGGCTGAGGACGAGCCAAGAGATGTTATCTGCTTGACATCACTAGAGAAACCGTAAGTTCAACGCAGGTCTGAAACAGCGATCACAGCGAGGAAAGTTGGTAAAGTGCTTTAAAATAAATGGTCGTTCTGCTTCCTTCTTCTAGCCCCTCCATGCCACAGATGTGGAAAGTAGAATCCCCAATAAGGAAAAAAAGCAGCCAGCATGTCCCTCTGAGACGGTCCCAGCGGCGAACTCCACTGAAACCAGACAACTGATCCTTTCATTGAACTTTTGTACAGAATCATCATGTTGCCCGAGATCTGTCCCTTTCCTCTGTAATTATAAATCACTGCGGGGACGCGTCCTTCCTTCCTTATCTCTTCTTATTTGGGTTTTAAGTGAAACTGTCTAGAATATGGGCGCACAAAGCCTGCTTTAGCACATGTATATATTATAAGCTGTTGACAAAGCTCTCTGGAGTGCTAGAAAGCTGTGGTATAAAGAGAGGCTTGCTCTTCGCTCAGAGGATGTATAATTTGTCCATTTGGAAAAGTAAGAGCATAATGTTGCCGCAAGCTTAGCAATAAATGCATTCATCACAGCTTGCAGGGAAGCGAGTGGCTCAGCTTATTCACTCCATCCCTCATTGTCCCTCTGGGTTGTATACTAGAGTTGCTTTAATTTGAACAAAGGTAAAACAGCTTGTCACTGCCACACCCCTAAATCTGGTAATTGCATGCTACATCACCTCTCATTTGTTGTGCAAACTCCTGTGTGTATGAACAGCCTTAATGTTCTTTTATATGGCATATTTCCATTCTTGAACTATGTTATTTCTAACGATTAACATTTTATGAAAATAAATGGCTATGGAATAAATTCCACCCACATTTTCTCCCTTCTTCTTGATCTGACAGAGAAATTATTTTTTCTATAGATTTCTACAGCCTCTAAGTCTCTTCTACTACGTTGCTGGTATCTTACGCACTCCGTTCAATTAACGTTGGACCCAGCACCTTTTAAATATAGACTCTTATTTGACTGCAAGCAGGATATGAGTAACTCACTAAAATCAGGGTTGGTAAGTCATATGCATAGAGCTTTGTGCTCTGCACAGATAACTTGTTTATCATCAATGCGCTGTGCAAATGGTGGAATCTGACCATTCCGGAGTCTCTCTGATGCCGTGTGAACCTGATTGAAGTTTTTTTCTGTCGTTAACTTGTATTACAGAGCTCTTGTCCTAGATTTCATTGGAACTTGAAAACGGAATCTGTTTTATTCATGCTGGTTTGTGTTACTCAGACATGAACAAAAGAAACAGAGTAGGCTCTTCTGCACAAGTGGAAATGAGGAGGCTGAGTGTGCTTTTGCCACAGCCCTTCCAGAGGCACTTACCTCCTGCACTGGAATCTCATAATTCGCCGTCACTTCCCCTGTTGTGTTTTGAAGATCAGAGGAACCTTCAAGTAAGGTTAAACTTTATTCTTCTGGGAACAAGGGACATAGGTAATGGCTTAAGCAGTGGTCATTTATGGCCACATCCATTTATTTTGTACCTTCTCTCCTGCCTTAAATTCCTGTGTAACCGCTCTGAATGGTGGATTGCAATAGTGTGTTTCCTAGTTTGTGCTTTTCTAGTTGTTCTGTCCTCGAGCAGCACTGAGATGAGCCCTGTGAGCATTAATCTGTCTTTAGAGAAGAACCAGAGATAGACAAGTGTCCAAGAATAAAGTGATCAACAGCAACATAGCCTGGACCTTCTGTAACCTTCAGCCCAGTAGTAGTAAATGAGAGCTCTGACAGAAGAGGCTTTCCCGTATTTCACTGAATTGAAAACAGAAGGCTCTAGTAACATGGCTGTTTAAAAAACAAAACCAAAACCAACCAAAAAACCCTACCAGAATGCTTTATAGCTTGATATTTATGTAAAACATTCTTGGCAAAGTTAAACATAATACATTAGTACAAACCTGAATATTATTCACAATGATACAATGAATTCCATCAATCAGATGTCATGAGCTGTATCAGGGGCATCAATCTCCCCTTCTCTCGTTAGAGATGCCACTGTCACATTTTCGAACTGAAAAATAAGTCTTGATTCTTAGCTCGCTGGCTTTTCACATGAAGGCTGCCTTTGGCTCACGGTGTAGACTGTGGATCGTGCTCCCACGGGGCCCAGAGCTACCTTGATTCAACCCTTTTCTTTCTCTCCCTTATTACAGGTATCCTAAAAGCAGCATAGAAAAGGAAGCAGTGGATATACAGAAGGTGCAAAGGAATGTTACGCTCACAACTGTCACAGCGATCAGGGGCAGCCGTGCAGCCGGCGAACAGCACTGCGTTGGTTGAAGAGCATGTCTTAAGGAGGTAACCACCATGTAGCTGCAGAACAGCAGTGGTCATGTCCTAATTACTCAGAGAACGTACGGGTATTGCTGCCCCATCCTTATTTTTACTTTCATTAGCGAAAGGAGAAGTGGTAACACTTTGTTTAGGCAAAACAAATGCAGCAATGGCATGTCCAGCGAGGCCCCTGGGAAACAAAGCGGATTAATGCAGGGCACTAAAAAATAACACTGACAGTCCAAATCGTCAAGTATCCAAAATACTGTATACAGGAAAAGTTAAGACAACTCAATTCATATTGGAAATACAAGAACACTAAATTATGCTACATTTAAAAAAATTCTTAAACCACAGCACAGTTCTAGTGTTGCATCCACATCTTGCAGCCTTATATTACCCAATGCTGTTCAACACTATCGACACGCATGTTTCTGGGAAACACGTGTTTCTGATTATTCTCTCTAAAGCCAAAAGAACTTAGATTTCTTTCTTCTTTTACCATCTAGAGGGAAGTCGCAACTGACACTACAAAAGTGCTTTTGTGTTGAGCTTTTGCTTTCCCAACTCCAGAAACAGTTGCCTTGGCTATGTGGTTTTAACCTGTAAATTGCCGTAGCTCTCACACCGTGTTAGTGCTTTAGGGAACTTGCAGAGGGGTAGCAAACATTGAAGTCACTCTGTCACCTTGTCGGAACTGAATCCAAAAGCCATCCCTGGCTATTTCTTGCAACAACAAAAACCAAGTGTTGGTCACTGGCAAGAAAAGTAAGTTTTATATATAAAAAAGTTGATAGCTCCTGCCATAAATTTACAAAAACTATCCCTGAGTGACTCTGTTCTGTGTCTGGTAAGACTTCTTGTGACAAGGATATTGCTGAAGCTAGCTTAAGAGGAAAGAGATGCTGTTCCACCTGCAGCTTTTTATTACACTTTGCAATAATGCTGATATGCTCTGACAGTGCCGCACTATAGCAACATTTGAGCTCCTCTCTGTAGCTTAAGAAGTAAAAAAATAGCTACATTACCTAAACACTGCTGGCATCACGTATTTACACTTTAAATAGAAATGTTACCTTTTCTGAAGTAATCAAAATATATCTTTGCAAAAAATTTAGAATGCGGGATTTTACAAAATAAATGGAGAAGGTAAAAAAGCTTGAGGATATCTCAGTACCTTTTACGGCCATCTCAGCCCATGAAAGTATTTGGCTTTAATTTTCCTGAAAGGGATGTCTCAGCACTAAGTTCTCTGCCTCCACTCTAAGCCTCTTTAAAACACCAAAAGACGCAAGAGGCAAGCCTGCTTTGCACAGATTAGAGCCAGGGGTTACCTGCGTGCAACGAGTTTTCTACAAAGCAGTGAGCAGAAGCGATCCTTCCGGCCTGCTGCTGCCCGTGGTTCCTGTTAATCGGAGTAACGAGAGTTTACGAAGGGGCTGAGAACGTTAGTTGCATTGACTGTATCGGTACCTGTCGCTGTAGGCTGTTCAGATACCCCGTTCCGCACCTGAGCAGTCAGAGTCAAAAGCACAAGACAATCACAAATGTGTAAAAAGTCACCAGCCAGGCCTGGGCAACAAGGAAGGGGAAGACTCCCCTTGCACAGATAAACCTTACTCTTTTTTAAAAAGTCCGTCTATTGCTATATCAGCACCTTTTTTTGTCTACTAGTAATTTGTACTAGTAATGGCTGCTACACGTTTACCTAATGCTGTTCCCCTGGTTGGTTTGCACATTGTGGCTGTGTCCCTGCAGCACAAATAGAAGGCAATTCCACAAACTTCCACAGCCCAGTCTCTTGGGAAGTATTAAAACGCTTCCTTAGTCCAAGGACAGGATCCTGTTGGTATCTCCGGAGGCAGGGGAGATGCAAGTTGGGCAGTGAGGAGTTACTTTAAACTTTGGCAAAGAAAAAAAAGATATACAGATAGCTAGCTATCAAGTTCTTGTGTGTTCCAAACTCTTCCAAGCGCACTTAATTCATCTCTTGCTCTTGCTTTGAGTTCCTGGAGGAGGTATTTTCACACTTGCTTTTGCTGGTTTGCAGTATTCTTTCGGCGTCTTAGATGACAAACGAAGACTTGTGTCTGAAGTCACCCTGCAACAGAACAGTTCTGGATGTAGGAAGGATCTAGCAGCTCCCCGAGCACCTCTTTGTTCCTGCTGCTCGTGAAAGGCAGATCCAACCTGTATGACTTCTAGTGTAGCGCTTGCTCAGTCCCTCTTTAGTATCTCTGCTAACAGGGAGAGGCTTTTTCTGATCTCAAGCTTAGTGATCTATTCAAATCCCAAAATGCAAATTCTCTTACAAAAGCATCATGGCCTGCCCACTTAATCCAATGAAACTCATCCTAAGGGGGTCAAGCCGTAAGAGAACCGAGGCAGAGCAGAGCTGCTTTTGATAGCTCTTGGCATCAGTCACTGAAGGCAACTTAAACTGTTCATCATTTCTAAGGAAATGACTCAGCCCTCGCCCTTCTGTTCTCTCTCTGTTCTACATCTTTGCTTCTGAGTGGTGCCCACTCTGAGCAAGTCTGGAGGCCCTAAAAAAGTCCTCTGCCCACCCTCCTCCTCTCCGAAACAGAGAGATGTTAAATGCAAATAATTTGTTACCTCATCATCTGTCCGGATATAGTTAACGCCATCAGGTTTTGCTGGAGTCTTGTAGCTGAAATAAAGGAAAAGATCTGATTTCTGGGACAAGGAGGCAGCAGGATTTTGGAGGGGGGGTTGCCGAGAAATATGAAAATGAGGAAGAGCAGCCGAATGAAAAGAAAGCAGCGAGAAACTGAGCTCATTGTTCAAATGATAGATCTGCGCTTATTCCGTCATTCATCATGACTGGGATTTTTTTCCTAAATTCCCCTTCAGCACAGGATAAAAAAATTGCCGTATGTTTCTGCAAGACTAATTCTGCAAAGCGAGGAACTGATTCTTTTCCGGGCTGCCCTGGTCCCTGTGCACCACCTTTCTCTGTGCCTCCTGCATTGTTTCCTGTGGCAATTAAAAAGTTCGTTTTATACCTTCACTGCCAGATGCCTTCAGCATTTTCCTTAATTATAAGGAAGCAATCCCACGTTTGCAGTCCCATAGGAATTCAGAATTTATATACGACTGTCAAGTCCAGTGTATGCCAACCCTCCGCTGCATTTAAATAGGATATTTGGAGCTTTTTCTGAAAAACGAACCAAACCGAAGAAAAAAAAAGAGCTTCGGCTGAAAAGCAACATTTAACATGGAACAAATCTGTGTAGTGAGAATCTTGATTTTACATATATTAGCTCTTCTACAGATTCTGTAAGGACATCAAGGCTTGTTTCTGATGCTAATGCTGTTGTTTTTAACATTTTAATGTGCATGCTAAAATGGTTGTTTTTAATCCCAAATTTAGGTTCTCACGACTAGTGAGATTTCCTGCAGAGAGCCTGCTCTTCTGCATATATTTCCTATGCGTGTCCTGATGCTTTAAACTAATTGTGCAGCGAGCTCTGTTCAGTAAATTGTAGACCTCATTATGCCAACAGCACACGACCTATTGGCCGAACACCCGCAGGCATTTAATTGTGCTGGTCCCCTCTTCCCGTGCAAAGTATGAGGCACCGAAATATATTTTAGCCACCGATTTCTGGCGCATCACGCCAGCTGTGGGCACAGCGACTTGTATAAGAACCCTTTGAATCCCATCTTACCTTTCCCCGCTCTCTTTGCCGTTTGCAAAGTAACCCCTTCTGTAGGCGCAGCAGATACCGAGCGTGATGAGCACCAAAACCGCCAGGACCACCAGGACTCCACCAATTATCCCACCGATATTGAGGTCATCTGGCGAAGAGAGAAGCCGTCATCCAGTATTTCTTTAAGGTACTATCAATATTCTAGCTTTACATACACTGAAATGACATTTTTCACATATTTTAAGCAAACGCCAATAATTCATAGGGAACTAGTAAGTCCCTGATTCCACGAATAAAACTGCTCATGAATCTGAACAGTGTTTTAATGTTTCCCTCAAGTTTTAGTATTTTTTTTTGTTTCTTTGCGGCTATGAGAAAGGAGGAGAGACTTAATGCTCTAGGATGTTCCCCTTCTTCCCCGATGGTGATGCCAATTTATTTACAGTGACATATTAATCACTCACAGACTTCCATCTCCTGCTCCTCACACTTGGCGAAGCCAGCATCATTGGTTGCTATGCAGGAGTACCGGCCCGTGTCGCCTTTGTGCACCGCATGGAAAACCTGGTGAAGAGAAAAGAAGAGGAGCATGACATTGGGCACAAAAGGTACTGTGAGGGTATAAGCAATTCTCCCTTGCCCAGGCTTCACGGTGGGCTCTGAAACATCTTCCTTCCCTTTCTCAAATCACCCAGACCCTAGAACACCCAACCTGCAAATTATACCTTCCTTGAAAGCCATGCAATGACTTTTTTTTCCTCTTACAAGCCACCTTAAAAATAACCTGTCCAGTGAAACAAGTCTGGATTACATCTGTACGGGCGTTACCAGAGTGCCGGTGGCGGGGTTCAAGGTGTAGGAGGAATTCTGGAATTTGGCGTTTGATTTCGTGTCTGGTGATAAAGGTTCGCTGTTGCGGTACCAGCTGTAGGTGGATTTGGGGTAACCTTCGTTCTCGTGGCAGTGAAGAGAGGCTGTCTTGCCAACGGGTACAGCTTTAGGCACAGTGCATCTAGGAGTCATAGGTTTCACTGCGGGGAAGACACAAACCATGTGAATGGCGCTGCTGAGCAGAACGAAATCATTCCTGACATAATTTCTAAGACGGCCGTGCTACAAAGGTATCAAAACCTGCTATTCCCAGCTGGTTTTAAAAAACTCGCTGAGTGTTGGGTGCCGCTGTTTCAGCTCTGGAGACGCGCAGCCTCTTCTGTTAGCTGGCAGCGCTTGGAGATGTATTTATCTGGGTTTAAAGTAATACCTTGGACTGTGAGCTGGATATTAATCTCATCTATGGTTTTAGTATCAGAAGGTGCTGCCACTTCACAGCGGTATGTGGCAGTGTCCATCCGGGTGGTGTTTTTAATCACCAGCGACGTCCGGCTCAGAATTTCTGCACGAGTCGCGAAGTCTCCTGATACAGAAGGAAGAGAGAGAAAAAGAATGAACGGTAGTCACACAGGCTAATTTTAGTTGTCTGAATTAAGTGGTTGATCTTGGACTCTTTCTGGAGTCAAGAGAACCACCTAAAAGGAACCTGATGCTTGAAAGTTAAGAGCCTTCCTTTCACCAGTGACCACAAATAAACCAACGCTGCTAACCATGTGGGAGGATGAACTGGAAAGCACCACTGCAAATCTCACAAACTGTGGCAAAATTGCACTTCCAAGGGAGCCTCAGGCCTTGCCTCCTTTGGAAGATTCGTTTGGACGTGGCTGTCGGTCCCGTTGGAGTAATTCCAGACGGAATCAAGCCCTCCTGGCAGCCCTGTGTGTGAGTTTCACCACCAAACCAAAGAGTCTGCTTCTCATTGCCAGCTGTGGCATCTGCTTTCTTACCCCAGCAGTATCTCCCACCTAGGACCTCGCTCCAGCTCTTTGTGGCTCCCTGCTCCCGATTGTCAATAATGAGGGCAGAGAGCAAGGAACATCCCGCTCTCTCTCCCTCCTGCTCTTTGACTGCTGAAGTCTCGTTCCAGAAGAAAGCAGCAAGACAGCCTTTTGCAGACTTGTTTGTTCGCAGCTGTATTGTTTCTGAGGCTGTTTTGGAAGGCTAAGAACAATGGATCTTCATACCCTGCATTTTATTGTCGAAAAATACGTAGGAGGTTTCGCCATCTCGGATTTTCTTCCACTCGATTCTGGGATCTGGCGTTACGGTGGATTTAATGATGCAGGACAGCTCAACACCTAGCAGGAGAAATAAAAGAAATACAGATTAACAGGAAGCAGCTGTATTTTTGCTCTGCTTTAAGCAGTCTTGCACAGTGTTTTATTAGGAGATGCTGCCCACAAAGCCAAGCCTTCCCTTTCATCTGCCTCGCAAACAGAAACACTGCTGGGTCCCAGGGAGCTATTGGGGAAGATGGATTTTGGCCAGCAAAAATAATAGCCGAAAAGATATCAGCTATGGAGAGAAATGAACACACTGTTCTCTTCAGGCTCTGACTTAGGGCAAACACGACCTTCTGACACGGTGGGTCCGCAGCGCTGTCTTGCTGCTAATCAGAGCCCACAGCGTGAGCCAGGGATGCAGAGTCTCCCTGGGTGGTGTCTGGTAATGGACTGAGGACCACGATGCCTGGGGATAAATTCAGCAAACCCACTCCCTTTTGAAGTAGGCGTTGTCACCTCCACCTCCTCTACAGAATAAGGCAGCACAGCAGGGTTGAGAGGTGGCTTTACCCAGTATCGCGTTGCACGTCTGTAGCAGGGCCAAGATAAAATACAAATTTCCCCAACCCCTTTTCAGTTTATTAATTGCAAGGCGACCGCCTTCCCTCCTTTTGGGATCCAGTTCAAAAAAGCACTTAAGCAGACACTATGCAATGCCAGTGGCTTGCAGGGGGCTTCAATAAACCATTTCAATCAAGCGCTTTGCTAAACAGGGAAAGACACAGACGTATTCTTAAGTGCTTTTCTGAATCTTGGGCTCTCGGTAGTCCTGCTTTCCCCAAGAAACCAGATACCATGAGCAATAAGCAAAATTTTTCTCAATTGTTTGTGCAGGCAGCGGGTCCCCGGAGCACTCACTCTGGAATTCCTGCACCACGGGCTTGGTGTTGCTGGATGTCAGTTCCACAGCCAAGAGTCTGCCGCCTGGAAAAACAAATCCAAGGTAATAAGAAAATAGCACAGCTCATAAGTCACCCAGCTAGAAACACACCGCCTGCTGAGAAATCTTCTCAGCCAGCTACAAGGCCTAACTTCCCTAGATAAAACCTATTCCTGGCTAGTAATTCTGGTCCAGCACGCCTAAGTTTATTTAGGAGTTGTGGTGTAAATACAGGAAAACACAATTGTTAGAAGTAGCAATTAAAGAGGAGGATTAACATAATGGCACAAATCCAGTGCCAGCACAAGCTATTTCCCTGTGCCTTACGCTTATTCAGATGGCAAAGGATCTCTTACTCTGATAACACAAGACAGACAGTATTATTTTGCAAATTAATTCGATGATCAGGAAAACACAGGATGCAGACCAACCTCAAGAGTTCCGTTCGGTTCCAAGCAGATGAAATGTTCCAGGCCTCTAACATGCTGATTTTATCTACAAGTATTTTAAGACTCAGTGTGGTAATGCAAAATGCAAGGTAGTAAATCATGAAAGGGCTGCGATTCAGGAGAAAACAGAGGAGTTCAGCTCCGTGGGTCCCTGACTGGCACTGGGACAGTGCTGCAGGGCTTCCCTATACCACAGGCTGTTTCCCTTTACTGTACTTCTTGCTCTGAACACCAAAATGTTTCCGATTAATACATGGCCCCATGTGCAAATTCGCTGCTACAAACCCAATCAGGAGTTTGCTGAAATCTCGGGGAGGATGCCCACTGACTTCACTGGGCGTTTGATCAAAAAGCCGGTTATAGATGATGGAAATCAGTGCCTCAGAGACATGAGAAAAGATGTATCTAAAGGTTAAGACTGTCTTACTCAGAATAAAACAAACCTGAACAGAAAGCAGAAAAGGCAGCTGAAGGGGGATGTGGAGAAAGAAAGGAACTTCAGCAACAGGACAGCTGGAAATTCGAAACGTTCCCTGCCGATTCTTATCCCTCAGTGTTAAAGGCTGACGCTTTCCTCTGTGCCTTGGCTCTCACTGCTTCTACCCCCAAGACCTCTGGGTAGAGCCAGAGTTTGGCAAGAGCGAGGAGCTGCCTTTGTGTACAAAATAATTGGTACTCACATAAAAGCCACCCGCTGATGCAAACTAATAGTTGGCCCGGCAAAAACTGCTCTTAGCAGGACCTTTCCAGCCTTCCCCCTGCTGCACTTGAGACATTCGCGCAGCACTTGGGAGAAATCCAATATTGAACCAAGATGACAGTGCTCTGGACTATAACATAGCTGTTTGGCTTGTGTATCAGGGCTGAGTCGAGTAACAGGGCAGTGCCGCGAGAGCTTTGCGTTCAGTCTGCTTATGCTTTATTTCGTGGAGCCGGGAGAACGCCGTTTGCAGAGGTGGTTCCCAGCGGGTCTCGGGTTGTCTCAGTCAGGACGTGGTCTAAGCAACCGCGAGTAATTTGTTCAAGTCTGCTAGGAAACAGAGTCCCTTTTCATCAGGTCTGGTGCTTCCAGACCTACCCCTTGCAAAAAAAAAGGTAATTATAGCACAAGGCACTGCCACGTTCCTTTCCCTCTGTTCATCCTCTGATGCTTTCAGATGTTCTGCCTGCGTTGCGATCCTTGCTTTGCTCCCCCATGAGCATAAACAGATTTCACTGATCCCAGCAAAACCCCAGAGCAGTAGAAGTGGCTCATCACCAGAAGACGAGAAACAACCTTGGGAAAACCCTGTTGAAATCTTTGGACATGTTATCAACAATAGTGTAGGGCACTTCAGAGAAACAAAGCATTTCATTGATTCTGCTGTGAGATTCCTGCTGCAGGAACCAAGAGAGTCTTTCCTGAGCACTCAGCTTAACTGTGGAGATCCTGGTTGGCTTCTTACTCGGGATAGGTGGCTCTGATAATGCGTTTGGCTCAGTTTTTAAAAGGGGGGAAGTTGGAGGGTCTGTTTTTTTCAGAGACAGCGCCTTCCTTCATCGAGGAACTGTGTTACAGAACCACTTCTGAAGCAGCAGATGACTACGGAGCTGCAGCGCATCTGAAGGACCACAGAACGCAGCTTGCACAGCGTCTACCTGGTCTGTACTACCCTTTAAATCTTCCTTTTGGAAAAGCTAGAGAAAGACAGGGAGGGAAAAGGTCCCTTGTTCTTTAAAGGAAACTTGATGTACCACTTTGTATTTTGTTATACATTCTTGCTTATACAAGACCTTTTTTGAGAAAAATCGTGTCCCATCAAGTAGATAGCACGGTAACAGTTCTGCTGAAGTACATCTGTTGTAGCTACCATGTGAGTTCAGTTGAAGGTGGAGATGCTAATACCACAGTGTTGTTACTCTGAAGGAGTTATGGCTCTAGAAGTATTTACTCTGAGACAGTGGGACTCCATCAAACTCTGGCCCCATCTTGTTTCTTGGAAATTGTTCACAGCAGGCTTTTTCCCACCCACTAAACACAAGAGATTTAGGTCCGTCCCTCGGGCACAAAGCAGGATGACAACAAATTTCAGACAGAAGCTGAATCCTTGGAGACTGTGAGAGGTTCTGACATTATTACACGTGTTGACTGTGGGTAGAGATGCTGCTTAAATCGCTGCTAAGACAGATTTATTCTGCGTGTGGCAGAAGAACACTGCAAGTAGCATGTTCTAAATAGCAAAAAGGCTACAGCTATGCAGGGGGGCAAACCGAAATGAAAATCCCAAGGGACCTCGCAGATTGCAAAGCAGGAGAACGCTTTTCCAGCTCTTTTTAGCGTTACTGTGGGATATCCCTTGTTCTCCAGCCTCCCCGGGGCTGGAGGAATCTCCCAGCTGTTACACTGGGTATCTGTGCTATGTCACATTGCCCTGTGCTCGGCAGCTGTTGTCTCTGTGGTGACCGCACTCACGGGTCGCTTGGCTTTGTGTGTTAAATCATCGTTAGTGGCGACTGCCACCTTTTAAAAACAGTGTTCCGAAGACGTTCCTTTGGGCCTCTCTCAGCCCGGTTGCAAATAAGCAGCCGAGGTTTTGTGTTATGTAAACCTGACTTCAAAGGCCTCAGCACCCGGGGTTAGGAGAACAGCCGGGCACAGCCACGCATCGCCGAATACCCACCAGATCTGTATGTGCTGTATCGCCAAATACCCACCAGATCTGAATGTGCTGCACACTCAGCCAGACATATGGTTGAGTCCCAAATGCCATCAGTTCTCCAGAATAGAATCCAGGACAAGGCAGTGAAGTCTATAGCATATTCTTATGGCACTTCTTTCAGCTACAGAGATCCAGCCCGTGCTTGTTACTGTGACTCATGTCATCTGAATCATTTTAAAATGCTACACCCGAAACTAGCAGCGTAAGAGACGACCACGCTGTGTTAAGTCTCCTCTGTACCAGGTTAAAGACCTTTCATCACAATCTCTTCTCTGTTTAAAAACTCAAGGCAGAAACTCAAAGAGAAGGTGAAGAATTACTCAAGTATTACAGGCGATGCAAAAAGGACGACCAGGAAACAGTTCAAATAAGTTGCTGCCAACAGTCCACGCTACAGTATTGTTCAGTGCTTCTTTGCCGATATTGCAGTTATCTGATCCGGTAATTTTAGTTAATGCGCTGTCAGGCACAAGCAGTACAAAAACATGCAGCTGTATTTAAACACCTGCCCACTAAAGCAACAAAAATATGCCTTGCTGGAGGTGTCCATCATCACTAAGCCGTTGCTTGATTTGCAATTCAAAATGCATCTGAGCCACGTGGGAACGCTGCTATAAACCACATGCCTTGTTAAGCATCTTTGCTTTCTGGACGGTTACCCTGTGCAGCAGGCTGCCCAGTGATACATCGTTAGGTGTTAGAAACACGTTAGCCGAACCCTCTGCGTTTCAGCACATTTACAACTGCCAGGTTGGAGATGCCCCCCGGAGCATCCGTCCTCAGATGCAGAGAAAGGGACGGTGACAAGGACGATGGGGCAGAGCTGATCAGAGCAGCAGGCGGGTACGAGCGGTGCCGTTCAGGGCTGACCCCAGCTCTGTCCTTGCCTTACAAGTGGTGTGTGTGTGCGGCAGGGAGGAAGCCAAATGTTAAAAGTGTGAAACCGGCAGAGAAACCTTCCCCAGCGCATCTCGCTGCCATTCCGCAATGCAACTTGTGCCAGTGTAGACCAGGTGGTGTAGGATAGGACACAGCACGGTGTAGGAATGTGGTACCAAAAAACGCCTGACTCTGGCTCTAGTGAGTTTTGTGGGGTTTTTTTTTGTCCAGCTGTCCCTTGGCTGGGGTTTTGGGAATAGCTTAAGGGACTTAAATGCACTTGTGATATATAAAGACCGGATTTATAAAGGCTGCATAAATGTGTGGGCAGGGAATGAATGGCATACCTTGTTCTTATTGAATTTCAGTGGGAATCAGGCATCCTATTGATCCTCATTTACATTTTCAGCCGTCTCATTACCTTTCTAAGTGACAGTTCGTATAAGTCCGCTTGCAAACCCCAGCCTGTGCCATTAGATGCAGCCAGCAGGATTTCGCTTTGTGGTACTCAGTCTTAACTTTCAGCCCTCGCCTCCGCTCCAAGGAGCTGGGTCTGTGTTTGCTCTGGCAGGTTAAAAACCCCTTCGAACTGCT
Source organism: Pampusana beccarii (assembly GCA_013399365.1). NCBI lineage: Eukaryota > Metazoa > Chordata > Aves > Columbiformes > Columbidae > Pampusana > Pampusana beccarii. Next base: position 42,582 of record VWYH01002943.1, on the reverse strand, counting down.
ATGGGGGGCAGGCAGTGGACCACACTGGTCAAGTAACCAGACATTGCTGCGTGGTTTTCTTTTATTCCGGTTTTCCACGGCGTCTCCCCCGAGGTCAGCAAGCCAAGCCTGACTCACGGGTGGGCTGCCCGGCTACAGAACAACGCAGCGAGCGATTAGCGAACAAAAGCTTAGGAGTGTCGCCGTTCAAATTAAGTAACAGATGGACCTGGTCTGTGTGGGAGCTGATAATGGTTATAAAAAGGCCATCACCAGACTGTGGCCAGCCCACCCTGGAAAAAACCCACTCAGTCGTAAATCCTCTGTGCCGTTATAGCTGCTTGTGCTAGTAAAGCTTTATTTTTTTCCAGCTATCATGAAACAGCATGACTTATTTTAGATGCATGGCTTGCACCGCTCAGTTAAAAGGGTGCCAGCTCTCTGATAGACAACTACAAACAGAGGAGATGTGCCCGCCCGGGCAGGGAACATGAAGCATAATTAACCTAGAGAAGGCAAATGGAACATTACAGAGCAGTGTTTGGCGTTCCCCACGGTTCTGGCTTTTGCTTTTCTCCTCTCTTAGTTACTTATGGCACTCATTTCTTCTGAAATGCTGATCACACGGGAGTCTCTGGTGCTCTCAGCAGGACCAGGACCCCACAGGACAAAGTTGTGTAGAAGATCAGGGACTATTTGCGTTCACGTGAAGATGAGAGAATTTCGGATTTTACTCTTAATTCACTCTCTTCCTGCTTACCAGAGAACACAAGGAGATGTCTGTGTGCGAACAGAGTACGTACAGTTCTGTAACAAAACCTTAACCTGTTTAAACCTCCTGATTTAAACTGAGACCTTAACGCCCTGACTGCTGCAGAGAAGGCCCATTAGCATCCAGGCCATGCACACAGTCTTTTGTGGTCTTTTTTTTCTTCTTTTCCCCCCTTTTAGACAGGAGGATTTACTGTTCTACCTCCTAATCAGCCAGCAAAGCCATGGGTATACACACAGCCCACACACCCACACTCAGTAGCAAAGCAGGTTGTTGTCGCGGAGGATGGAGCCCTCTTAAGACAAAAGCCTCTGCAAAGCAGCCTCCTTCTGCAGACAAACATTCCTGCTCTCTCCCATGCAGGGAGGGAACCGTAGGTGTTGCCTGGTGAAGACCACACGATGCTTTCCCAAAGTTTAGTTTCGTCATGTTGCGGTGCAGCTGCAGACACGCTGCCTCAAATATCCATCTGACAAGGGCTTCTGGAGGTAGGAATTTCACAATCTTCGGTTGCCGTTTTGCTCATGGCACTGCAACGTGTTTAGAGGTGAGATATCGAGGCCCTGCCTATCTGCACTTTCACAAAAATGAGGCAGCCTGTTCTCAAGATCAGATCTGCACGCCACCCACTTTGCAAATCCGTAGGCCCGTGCTAGGAGGAGGCATCATGAGCTGTCTGAACAGGAATGGTTCAAGCTTACTCACGGTCTTAGCATGAGTCTGAGCTCTTGGCTGGACATGTGGAGCTTGGCCCGAGCCCACTAGAAGGTTCTCATGCTCTGCTCTCCCAAAGGGAACACAGATGTTTCAGGAGAGAGCCAAAGGCTGGTAACCTTGGGAGAAAGCTCCCCAGTCAAAGGGCCTAACAGATTTAGCCCATTTTATTGGAGTAGCTTTCCACCCATCAGACCAAGAGCCAGCTCCGCAAAGGTATCTAAATGCTGGTGACATCAAGGGGGAAATGGGCATTTAATCCTTTGCAGATGTGGCTGTATGTGCCTTGCCCAACATCTTAATCTGTGCATGATCTGGTCCTCTCTCTCCTGTTTTCCCAAGCTCATATCCCCGTTTCTGGCTCTTCTGGCAAGGACTGAATGTACGTGCAAGACGGGAAGGAAGCAATACTTAGGTGGATGACTAATACTTAAAAGAGATTAAGATGGAAGCAGCAAGGGCTAGAGAGTTTCCAGTATGTCAGATTGCATCTCTTTCTGCAGTATAGTTTTGGGCCATCTTCAGCTCAAAGAAAAGATGGAAAGAGTTAGAATTTACCCCTCAAAATCTAGGATGAAGGGTAAGGGAGAGAGAGAGAGCTGCTCATTACGTCTGGACCAAGTCTTTGGCAAAAGCCAGAAGAGAAACAAGGCAACGAGGAAACAATTACAGATCACTTGGCTAGGAGCGTATCGAAACGGTCACGTTGCACTGAGCGCTGCTCTTGCCATTTTCATTAACAAATGGACGGCGTAATTACATCTTCAAACTGGCCTGGCTCACAGCCAACGCGGACCGTGAAAATTAGTGCGTTCACAGAAAATGGAACTCGAGGGGATCTCGGGGGGGTCACGTTCATCCCCACCTCTGCTTTAGGGCATGAAACCCCAAGGAGTACAACTGGCTGGCTGGGTCCCTGGATGTCTGCTGAGGTTCTCACAGTGTTTACCCACGATCATTTTAATCTGTTAATGCTTTATGTTTACCAGTTAAGCTCCAGTCCCTTCAAATTCAGTGGTCTCTGCAATTCAGTGAAGATGTACAGGACGGAGGAAAAAACTGAGGACCAGGCAGGCACAGGAAGGGTAAGGATCACACTGTCTCAGCCAGCAGTGGATACACCATTCTGTGATCTGTTTACCGGATGAGAGTGTCTTGCAGCAGCAAAAGCAAAGGCCAGAAACAAAAATGGTGAGCACTGAAGTGGGAATATTTGCACCGGACAGATCTAAAACCAACCCTTCCTGCCTATTCCCACTTGCCTGCCATTGTTTCCCTAGCCAGCCCCAAGAATTGCCACACAGGCACATCCTACGTTATTTCTCACTTCAGCAAGTCCCTTTCCTCCCAAAAGTGGCAGATGCTGATACCGAATTAGTGCAAAGTGGGAGGGAACCAGCAAGATAACTGTGATAAGAGCTAGGGGCAATGGTCTTCATCCCATCCTCTCCCTTCCTCCCGTGGGGAGATGTGAAGGGAAACCTCCAGGGCAGAGGCAGGTCAGTGAGACATGGCAGGGATCTATGGCCAGGATCAGGGAGACAGAAGGAGCTGCAACGGAGAAAAGGGGCAAGTTCCTTTATTTTTGTCTTGCGTGGGAATTTGACTCGAGGATTGCTGAGAATCTCATAAGCCCAAGTGACGTTTTCCAGGCTGAGTGCCAGGTAACGCACAGGCTTGATCTCAGCAGGTACTGGGCTCGGGCAGGAGCGAGGATGCTGGGTACCTGCCTGACCCTGGCTTCTGACGAGGACACATATATCAAAAGCTGCCTGAAATGCAAAGAGAGGAAATAAGCGGATATGCTATCAGCACCAGGCTTTGCAATACTCCTTAGTGTCTGGCTGTGTCCCAACCATCAATACAGAGACTCGCAGGGTTTTAGCCTATAATCCTCTATTCCTCTGTCTGTGACTCTAATCTCTTGATCCTCCATTCTCCTCCAGCCTATAGCTTGACCGGCAAAACACAGATCTGAAGTTCTGCTTATCAGAGACCAACCATGTCATCTTCCTGTGGAAAATGGGAGCTGGGAAGAGCAGCCATCATCAGAGCCAAGACTGAGAACAGGGAGAGGGCGTGAGCAAGCACACAGAGAAATTATTTATGACAAGACTGAAAACAGCTCTCTTTCTAAGAAGGTTTTTTCCCAATTTCACAGTATCATTTTTGTCTTTTTTTGCGTGTATAATTCTAGCCTCGGGTATAAAGCACAATTGTCTGGCTAATGCGTTGTACAAAACATGTACAAATGAACATGGCAAGAGACTGCAAGCACCGAGGGAACGTTCGCATCTGCCTATGAGCGTGCAACCAGGAGCCTGTGGAACCACTGCTGTCATTCCACGGTGGGGCCGTCTTCTCTAAGGCAGCTTTGAAGCTTTGCGGTGAATCTGTCAGAACAAAGGACGCGGATCTACAAGGGGAAAAGGCATCGGGTAGAAAGCTGCAGGAGCCACGTGCGGGCCTGAAGACGCGTGAGTCGGGGGAATAATGTTCCAGGGGCAGCCCTGAATCACGCAAACAGACCTGAAAAGACTCACCTTGTTAACATCAGCCCGAGCGTAGGCTGCAAACCTGCAGAGGGAGTTGCGCCGCAGGGTTCAGTAGAGATTATTTTCTTAGGGAGTACATCGGGAATTAAAGGGAGCCCAAGTGAAGTCACAGACAGATATAAAGATGAGAAGCTTGACACAGAGCACTATTAGGAGTGTGCTGGAATAGACAAGGAGGGGAAGAGGGAGGAAAGCAATGCCATGTCAGAGCAAAGAGTGAGGACAAAAGCCATTCTGGCTTGTCCCAACCTGGATTCCTGACCGAGGCAAGCTCGTTTAATTAGAGCATAAACAAGCTTTGGCATGGAGGGGTTAAAAGATTACTTGTCCTAAGAGAGCTGAATTAGCCACATATCTGGGAACTAACTTCTCCCAGCCCCTGACTTGTTTTTCTCCTTAGACATCTAACTGCTGCTATTTTTAGCAGAGAATTTTCTCAGCCGAATGCTCCCAGTTCAGTCCTGGTCAGAGGCCCTTTTCCCAGAGAGACACGGGCCGGCAGCAGGAGGGTCGCTGCTCGGCATGGAGGATCATTCCTGGCCTCGTGCTGGGCCCCAGTTCAGCTCAAGCTCAGTTCTCATTGTCAGTCCCCCCACCAGTGTGGCGCAGGCGTGTGAAATGCTCTCACAGACCCCAAAAGCCAGAGGAGGCTGCAATCTGGTCTGTGATTTCAGAAGCAGATAAAGAAGAGGGTGGACTAGACTTTGCTAACCTCCTGCAGGCTTTTCGGGGAGTATGAATGGCAAAAAAGGTGGGAAGGAGATAGAAAGAAATGATTAGGCTGACATTAATAACAGGATCTGCTTCTCGGCACTAAAATCTATTTGGATTCATTCCAGAAACCGTGGAAGCCTTTATTGTTCGTTAAAGTTGCAACTAAAATCAGACTGGATAAAGCTCAAGGAAATACCCCTCAGAGGACAACCCTGCTGGAAACTAATGAGGTAACTCCCTTCCTCTTCTCTGGTTTTCTTGGCGCCCTTATTCCTCCTTAGCCAAAATGCTCACCTGTCCGTCAGTCCATCCCTCCCTTCCCCTGGCTCCTCACTGCTCGGCCTCCAGCGCAGGATGATCTATCTGCCTGCTCAGGCTGTCTGCCCGTGTGCAATTAGCGATGTGTCAGCGAACGTCTGGGGCGGTTCAGAGGGAAGCGATGCTCGGAACTTCTTTTATCTACAGCCTGATTGAATGCCTGTCTGCCAGAGATGGGCATGTAAATCAAAAGGCCAGATGAAGGCACATAGATGGACAAATGGAGGAAAATAGGCACGAACTCCTGGCTCGTCTGTGCTGATGTGCAGTTAAAGCTGGAGAGGATCAAGCGCTCTGGATCCAGCGCTGGGGAGCATTGAGCAGCAGTGTTCGCTTGGTCACAGCAGAGCCACAGTCAAGAAGGTCCCTCTAACAATGGCCCCTTCTTGGTCAGTGTATCTGTTGCTTGTATGTCTTGGAGTCACGTCAGTGGAGCAAACAGATTGGGAACATATTTGTACTCCCCACAGCAGCACAGAAGCCAACCCAGACACAGAAGAGCAAGCTGGGCTCTTTTCTGCTCCTTGCCTCGGTGCCAAGTTTCCAGCTCTGCTTGAAACCTGCGGACGGGCCCTGCTTTGGCAGGGGTGAAGGGAGAGCACAGGCAGGGTCAGGAATTACTCTGCTTTCAGCTCGTGCTTGCACAAGTTGGCAGCTGGCTAAGGGGAGAGGAGCCAGATGGAGCTGAACCGTGCACCTCTGAAGCCCCCACGAGAGATTAAACCGCACGGCTTTGCCATTCTCCCCAGCTACGCTTCGACAAACGGGGCCGAGAACAGCAGTCACCTGGACAACCCACAGATGCTGCACCAGGAGCTCATCCCTACCTTCCAAAAGCTTCCCCGAGCCCAGCAGGAATCCCAGGAGCCCAGGATTTCTCTCTTGAACCTTCATTCCAACACAGGGGCACTTAACCTTTGAGGCTCCTGTGAAAATCCCAGCGACGGCGTTTTACAGATGAGTATGTTTCCCCTAACATCTGCCCCCTGCATCAGATGCTGCCAGAGCCTCTCTCTGCTCTGGCTCTGCTCCCAGCTGAAGGACAATCAGCATTTGAACAATCGGCATTTGAACAATCGGCATTTGAACGCAGTCTCCGCTTCCCCTCCCAAACAGCCTGGGGGAGATGGCACATCGGAGCCAAGACAGCAGCTTGCCAGCCCGCGACAAGTCTCTCTAGATCCCATCCTTTCCCTCCCAGTATAGCTGAACCACTGGCTGCAGTTGTTACTGGGCACACAGGCCAGCTCTGCTGGGCAAATCCTGGCAGCATCCAGCTAGCCAAACCGAGGAAGCCTTTTCTCAGCACACCACTGGAGCCAGCCTGATCCCTCTCCGAATGCTGACAAAATCAACTCATCTCCTGGGTTCCTGACCCTGCCACCGGTCACTGGACCTCTCTGTACCGCCCTGCCACACCAGCTCACCTGGAAACACCCTGGTCGCCTCTCAGACCTCCCCTTGCTCCCTCTCAACAGCGTCTATCTGCCATTTATTAATCCAGGCAGCGCATGGGGCACACAGAGGAGGAGTTCCACCCGCAAGAGGTTCGGCAGGGGTTCAGCGAGAGCTGGCTGGGATGCTCCTGAAGAACCATTGTTCCGTCTTTCTAGAAACAGCTCTGTTCCTCGCATCCTGGAGCCATTCAGCCTGCTTGGCACTGCTTCTGCTGCTTTAGAGACAACAACAGAGAGTGAGAAAAACCTGTCTAGGCACCGTTTACCTTCCATCGACTCCCATTGCCACGTCAAAGCGCCACTTCAAACAAACCTGCAAACAGGCCAAGGAATAATCTCCAGCTCTCCTGCGCCTGCTCCAGCCAGAGGCAGCCAGCCCCATCCCACCATGCTTCAGAGTTCATCTTCTGACAACAAGGAGAGAGGTAGGATGAAAAATCTCATTACAGGGACATCACCAGAAGTTACCTGGCCTCAGGGTACTCAACTGGGGGCTATGTCCTTTCTGCTCGGTATCCAGCTACAAGCAGAAATATTCACCACCTCCCATTTGTAATCTGCAAACATCCAGCTCCTTTCAAAAGCAGCCGTGTAAGACAGCCCACGTGCTCGGATGCTGGATCTCTCACCTTTGCAAAGCCGTGCACGTGAATCCTAAGCAAGCTTTGCTACCACCCAGAGATCAAAGAACATCTTCCTATGGCACCCAAGGAAATGGAGGCCACCGAGAGCAGCTTGTCCACCGTGAGGCAGCAAGTCCCTATCAGAGCAGGACAAAGTCACAGGAGCTCAGGTAAATACTCGAGATACCTCTACACCAAGGGGGCAGCAGCATGAAAGGAGCTGGCGAGGTTTTTAGGTCACTTGAGCCCAAGTCACTTGATGTCATTGCTTTGGGGAAGCGCCTGGCACTAGCATCAAGCACTGGCCCTATGCAGCCACCCCAAGAGCAACATCTAGCTCATTATTTTAATAAGGGTCCTTTGAAATACCTTCTGTGTGAGAGACAGCTAAGAAAATCCAGTCTGGCTTTGTTCTGTCTCGGGCAGAAACAGCCTTTATTTAGCAAACTGCTGCTAACAGCTCTGTCTCATTAGTCGGTGTTTAGGGAACCAGGCTGCAATTGTTCTGAAGTCTGGCATGGCAGAGTGAGCCTCGGTAATGAGGTCTGCAGGAGACGGATTCCTCCTGACAAGCCCACAATGACCTAGAAATCCTACTTAATTCCCTGTCAGTGGAAAGTGCTGAGTAACAGCGAGGTGCGGAGGCACCGGGGGCCGCTTTGAGCGGGAGGCTGCAGCCTCCGCTGGCGCTTTGGGCTGTGATGCACGAGCCAGCGCTGCTCGCGCGGGCTCAGGACACACACACGCTACCTTCAAATGGTTTATTTTCAACAAGCAGCGTGTGTAGCGTGGTTAAGAACCCCTGAGCTGGATGCACGGCCAGAACATGAGGCAGAGGGACTCCGTTGGAATGTGGGCTGGATACAGCTGACCGCAAAGACCACCCCCCAATAGAGACCCTCACAGGCATGTGCTTGCCACCTGTTCCAGCCAGCAGATGAGGGACTAAACCAGGAATTCTGGAACTGAATGCGGAGTCTGTTCAAGAGCGCTCTGAAGACTCGCACCCACGTGAAGCTGTCGCTGATGTGTGCTCTTACAGATCTGTGCAGAGGAATGCGTCTTTGCCCATCAGGTGCAAGACTGTTACTCCCATAGTGCAAACGCAGTCCTGTTTAGAGCACAGCTCAAATCTGCAAAGGGCTGCTGTAAAAAAAGAAATGTGGAAATGAAATCACCAGCCGAAACAGTGTCTAGAGGCAGCTCAAGCCAAGTCCCTCGAATGTCAGCACCAGAAGGAGAGCTCTGAAATGGAGAACGAAGCTCACTCTGCACCAGCTCTGCTGGCACAGACAGAGGATCTGCCTCGGAGACATGAGGAAAAGACATATGCTGAGAAAGGAAGGACCAGCTTTATTTTACCAGCCTGTGTTCTCACCAGAGATGTGCTTTAAAGACTGCCTTACAAAGCAGGAATTAAATCCAAAGGTGCCTATGCATCTTCCTTGCTGTCATCCCCTTATCAGTTATCTCCAGCCTGCTCTGAGCCAGAAGATGAAAAGGATCGTAACACCACTTATCTTCCCACTTAAGAACTTGCTTAACAGCTTGCTGCTAAAGAGGAGACCACTCAAGGCTCCAGAAGCAGCTGTAAATTCTGCAAATGGGTTCCCTCACATTTCTTTGAAGGAGCTACTGCTTCTCAATGAGGAACACAGATAGGAAAAGGAAACCAGGGAGGGAGAAAAGAGGGAAGGCTTTGTAGCAAAGAAAGCATTTGCCTCCTGTCCAGAATGTCTCCCACAGAGCTGCTGCCTCTTCTCCCAGTCTCCCCCCTTCATAGAGCTCCTTGTTATCACGCTGAACCTGGGTCCAGCTTGCCTTTGTCGTTTAATAGCTGAGTCAAACTGTCAGAACGGCCAAACAGGATCCCTTCCAAATATTTGCAGAAAGAGGAGGAGGATCGAGGAGCCTGCAGCAGAACACCAGGAGCCTCCTCCCCAGGCGAGGAGAACAATCAGTTGTTGACCAACAGTGGGCTGATGGTGGGCATAGAGGAAAAAAAAACCCAAATCCTCTCATGCTCACCGAGCACTGTGAAAGAACTGGAATCTGAAGTCCCCTCTGCCCCCTGGCAAAGCCCCAGCGATCCAGCGCTGCGGATTTATCGGCCCTGATCGCGGCTCAGCTGTTGGCTTGGAGAACCCCAGGCGCCGCTGGCAAAAGGGAGAGGGGGGCACCCGACTGCCTTAGAAGCTGCTGCCAGCCCAAACGCAGACTTCAAAGGGTTCCTCTCGCCCCGTTGTGTGGGAGAGCCTGTGGGTGAGGACAGCTGTGTGTTGGCCAGGCCCACCAGAGGGTTTTTGATGGAAGAAGAAAGAAGTTAGTACCTGGTTTAACCTCCCCTCCAGCACGCACGAGGCAGCTTCGGCGGGCAGGGCCCCGCACTGCCCTGTTATCTGCGGGACGTTGAAAACTGGCCAAAACAAAGGGAAAACGCCAGATATATCGGGATGCTCACCAACTCAAATAGCCAGTTGTGCTTGAGGGAGGGCCCATGAGGCGATTACAAGGTGCTCTGCCTTTCATCTCCAGTTCAAAGGCAACTCCAGCAGCACTGACCAAGCTGTAGCCAAGTAATAGCTGCTTGCTCATGCACAAGGAGATAAACCATTCCCTCCTTGCTCCCTGAGAAATCAGGCCAGCGCCATCGATGTCCACCACGTGCCATCTCAGCAGAGCAGCCAAAGAAGAACCCAAACCAGCACCTCCTCTGCTGCAGGAGCTCCTAGATCAGCAAAGAGATCCGTGGTGGTTGAAGCTCTAACCTGGTTGAAGGCAAGTGCACCCAGTCCTGCCAGCAAAGCGCAGATCGTGTCACTGGGGGTTGTGTATTACTCCTTCCACCTTGATTGTTGGGATCTAAACAGGGGACTGCCACCAGCTGGCAAGTCAGGGCTGGTCCAGAGGCAGAAATTGCAGGGATTTCCCCTTCAAAGGTACATTAGTGATGCTCAGGACCTTTCTACTACAGAGCAGATGTTTTCCAGGCTCTAAAAATAACTAACTGAAAACAACAAGGTGGGTACAAAGAAATATTTATCTTTGGGCTTTCGCGGAGATCAATGCAGGAGAAAAAGATTAAAGCAAAGCTTTAAGTGCGTATTAAAAATAGCTGTCGATAGGATCCTTTGAGGGGATAAAAGCTGTTTTACAGAAGCAGCAAGAGCTGCAGGACTTTGCAACACCTTCCCTGCCGTTAACGGCGTGAGCTCCCGGAAATCATTCAAGAGAGCGTTGGCAGCCAGAGGCCCCGGGAGGAATTCCGTGAGCAGGCAGCAATCTCCTTAATGGATCCTCGGGGTGCGTGGTAGACGCTGCCTGGCCTCTGGACGCTCGGTTCTTTCCACTGCTGTGATTCAAGGGCCGCTCACGCAGCCATTATCATCCGATACTCTAAGGAACGCTCCTCGTCTTTATGGCAGCCCAATAGCGCGATGAATTAGTCTTTTGGGTAGCTTCCATTGAGCGAGGACACTAATGGGTATAGCGAGTTGTTTCTTACTCTGTTTTTTTTTTCTCTTTGGCAGCACCTGGCAAACACAGACGCTGATCCATGAACAGAAGCCGCACGTGCTACATAGTGCAAGTAAAAGCAGTAACATCTATCAAGGCTTTTGTTTTCCAAGGAGAGCATCCTAGCAAAACAAAAATATTGTCTCCATGGCTGATATTGGCCTAAAAGACCAAGCAGAGCCTTGTATTAATACACGTATGTGCAGACTAAATCATTAAGCTGTGCAACTGCTACCATTCGAGCAGGGCTGAGAGCAGCGGCCACCCCAGAGAGATGGAAAGCGGCAGGAACCTTTCTATGGGGAATTAAAAGCAGGACTGCTGTGCAGAGCGCTGTTAAAAGGTGAGGCTGCTTTCTCAGAACAGCTCTCCTTCATGCCACTGTTTGTCAGTCTTACTGCTAATGAAATAAAAATTCTGACTTACTTTGGATATGTAGAATATTACGGGCTCCTTCAGATGGTTAAACATCTTGAGACACACTGGACAACACTCCAAAATGCCAAGTGAATTAGGTGCGTGGGGAAGTCGGATGCTTTCAATGGGCCTCAGTTCTTACAAGTATTATAATCCCGCCCTCCAAAATAGTCTAAAACAAAGTGCCTCAATTTACATGCCACCTGGAAAATGTTGGCCACCTATATAAGGAATTGCCCCAAAGTCTATTAAGGCGGGGATTTTCAGAAGACGCCCTGGGGCATTAGAAACACAGCCTAGTAATGGGCACAAATCCCCTTAGATTTCAGTGGATTTCTCCAGCTCAGCAGAAAATCTTACCTAGGCCACCAAAATATATTTTTAATAGTGCAATTAAAAATCTTGAACTGTTGAACGCTCTCAACTGCTGCCTTCTAGCCACTGCCAAAGACATAGTCATTCCCTGGCACGCCGCAGTTTCAAAGCTCAGTGTCTTCCAATGAGCCAGCTGTGCCCAAATGAATTAAGAGGACCCTTAAAATCCCGCTGATCTTACATTGGTGTTGTAATAATCAGGTACATTGATGGGAGTAGGTTAGAGTGTGTTCTGGCTTTAACTCTGGAATCCCTGGGATTTATGACTTAAAAAAAAAATAATAATAAAATAAAACCTTGAGCATTATCTGAACACAATTTAATTTCATCTACTTTATCTATTGCTGCACTGAAACCTTCATTTCCCCTTGTAACTGACTCTGCTTAAGCCCTGTGCTCCATCCCACGAGGGACGCTACCTAACCCAATACATTATATTATTTATACTGACAAGTGATTCTTGCATGACAGAACAATTCCCATTTATGTTTTGAGCTTATCTCAAGTACCTGTGGGCTGTCAGGTTACAGCACGTACGTGGTCGGTTGTTCTTTTTAATTAGTTAATGCCAGCCCGGTGCTGACCGGACTCCCATCTGACGGCTCTCGGCAGTCTGGGTTCATGGGAATCCTGCCCAACTCTGCTCTCAGGACATTGCAGACATGGGTTTGTGAGGGGGTTTTTTGCCAATTTATAAATTTTTGCGCCTGAACCTGCTGCTCTTTTCTCTGCTAGTTGTCTGGTTTGGAACACGCACCAAAAGTCATTTCCTTCAATACCCAACACCGCAGAGAAGCAGCTTTGGCAAGGCCTTCAAGAACAGCCCTTCTAGACCTCGCTTCTTGCACATTAGCGCTTTTTCTGATTGCTTTGAAGGCCTGGCTTAGGCCGCTGCTCTGACACAAACCGGCCGGCAGCTCCGTTACGCAGCTGTCTCGGGTTCGCGCTCCCGAGCCGGCTGTGAGACAGCTGAACTTGTGCACAGGAGCCACACAAAGCTTCCTCACAGCACGGAACGCGGCCAGGCAATCAGAGCTGGCCACAGTGATAACAGCACCTCAGCTCACCAGCCTTGGGCAGCAAACAGCTGTAATATACACCTCCCTCAACCCTTCTCCCCCGGGGAAGCCTCCCTGAGCTCCGCTTATCTAAAATGAGAAGCGGGAGTTTGTAAGGAGTTGGTTATCCTATAGAGCAGTGTTCTGGTGAAGCCCAACGCAGCACCTTGCTGTCCTGTTCCCCATAGATGGGCTCTTTTGCTGGTAAGTCTAAATAAAAAGAACGAAGCTCTCCAAACAATACCTCTAATCTCAAGTTAATACTGAGGGTCTTAGCACTCGGAAGAGTCATAAACAGAGACCTGAGCTTTCAGGCCAAAAAAAAAGTCCACTTGTTACGTTATTGTTTGCTTTTCTGAAATGAAAACACTCATTTCCAGCATGGGAGTCTGAGAACTACAACCCAGCAGGTTATTTGCTCTGCCCCAGGCCCAGCTATTGACAGAACTGGACCCAAACAGCAATCCAGCCCCTTTGGGTGACAATTAAGACTGTGTCCAGAACATTCATTAGTGCAATTAAAACCATTAACTGGTTCTTAGGCCACGTCCTGACTCAGCAAAGGGATGGGTTTTGTTACTCCTCCCCTGCATGGAACTGACGTTTAGTGGTCAACTTTGGTTTTGATCCCGTGTCTCATAAAAACACGGTACTCCCTGGGGGTTCAGAGGGAAGGCAAACAGCGCTTATCAACTGGGAAAAGATGGTGCAGTTCATATTCCAGTCGATAGAGAAGCCAGATTGAGAATGTAATTATCCTAATTAATTTTATATCTTGAATTCATCTATTCTAATACAAACAGTCTCAAAGCAGGCCACCAGTTTTTACGCACAGAGCAGTTTTACCTTGTTGAGGGGCATGTTGGCAATACACGCTCTTGTTCTGCAGAGAAGGACTCTTGAGGACTCAGGATCCTCTTGGTCTGTGCAAATTGTCATTTTCAGTTTCCTGTCCTCATTTCCCACCACTTCAGACCTGCAAGGAGTTCACGAACCTGCTCCGGATCATCAGGGCTTGGTGCGATCAACTGCGAAGCATTAGCTCTAAATATACAACTGGGAGGCCAGTTCTGCTTCAACACACAAGCGCTCGTCGCCAAGGACGATAAAGCACCGAACGCAATTTGCAAGGAAAACTTAAATAATAATCCAAATGAGCCGGAGCAAGTGGGGGCTAAGCCATGTTTTACCTTTTGGAGATGGCTCAAGTTAGGGGCAAACTGGCAGGAGGTTCAGAAACCAGCAGCTTTTGTCCTTATTTGTGAAGCTAAATGCAAAGCTCACTCTGTGTTATTTACTTGTTTAGGTGATTTTTGGCAAGTCAACGCATGTTCCTGGTGCAAATCCTCAGTGCGTGGACAGATAATTGAAAAACAGCTGCAGCGAGCCAAGAGACCCAGAATTCAACTTGTACAAGGAAAATAAACAGGTCAGTAAAAGAACCTAAGTTCACGATCAGAGCAACATCTCAGTCCACAGCTTTCTCCTCGCTAAGGAAAACACATTTTACTGTTTTAATCTACTTGTGCTTCAGTAACCCAGTAATTCTCCAAAGCATTCAGAGCAAGAGGGAATGTGCTGGTGTCACGTTCTTTGTCAACAGCTGTAAAGTAGATGTGCATCCAACTACTCTTTGGTGGTGGTGCCAGATATTGCTTACCCAAATAGGAACACCAAGCCCTTCCTAGGAATTTTTTTGAAGATGTTATTAAGCGTCTGATTTTGGCACGGCTCTCAAAGCTGTTTGTCCCGATTTTTTACTGAAAAAAGAAAGCAATACTGCAAATACTTCCCATCAGAAAATACCGACAAGCAACTTATCATAACTGCAGCAGAGCTAACGACGTTTCCACTGAGTGGTTTTTGGCACTGACAGCTGACTCGGAACAGTTGTTGGTGGCTGGGACAGATGGACTTCATACATTAAAAAAAAAAGGGGGGAAATGAGAACTTCTACGCTGTAGGTTTTGAAAAGCCCTCTGCAAAATCCAACGTATTATCAAAACCTCAGAATGAAATCAAAGGGAGATCTGAATATATCGAGCTTTTAAACTGAAATGTGCCAGGTGCTCGCTGTATTTCCCCATCAAGGACTATAAGGTATCACCATGTTTGGTTTTCAACAGGAGATACCTGAGAGTTTTGGGAAGGCTCCACAGCTCTGCCCTTTGTCCAGAATGTGAAATCCTCAAGATCCAAATGTTTGTTTCCACGGGGAAACTTGCAACAGAGACCTCAAGCTAGGACATAACCTTGATGTCAAGCCCCACTTGCCATCCCTGATGCCAGTAACTTCCACTAATATAATTATGACCGTGGCATTTCCCTGATGAGCAGAATCTTTAGATGCTTTTAGTGCCTCGAGCTGTGTATGTACTGAACACTCCATGCTTCACTGGCTCTTGTTTCCTGGCAATGTTTTAAGGCCGTGAAGAACAGGGTCCGTGGCGGCAAGAATATTGGAGGAGGAGGCAATCCCTGCTCCGCAGCACTTTAGTCTAAGCAGCATTTTCTAGTCTAAAGCTTACAGGTCAAAGTTTTGCAGCTTGGGATCTCAGCATCTTGTTGGTTTTGTCAGCTTCCTTTTGTGCCTTTTTTATTTTCCCCCAAGTAGTCAGCTGGTATCAAACACATCCTTGTGATCTCACTCCTGTCTCCCTATCCAGCACCGACCCTGCAGACGTCAGTACGTGCTTAATTTTACACAGTGTAACCTTAACTTAGTGCAATGCCCCTCTGTATTTAAAGGCAAGTGTAGTGGAGCAAACCTTTTTATTCTCAGCCTCGCTTCTGCCTGCTCTTTTGGGCTTATGACGCCAAATTTTAAACCAGCTGGAAATCAGGATGAGGCACTCCGATTTGACCAGTATTTAAATGGAGAGCAAACCCTGGTACCACTTGGTTAACTCACTAGCTAAATGTCCTCAGGCAGAGGTGTCAAACTAGTGGTGTTTGCCGGTGTTTAGCAACTTTTGCCTGTCTAAAGGAATGCAGAAGCATCTGTAGTTCATTTCCAGTCTTGCCGTCTTAAGGCCAGGTTCAATAAGACACTGAAGCACCGCTCACCTAACCGAGGAGGGAAAGGGGGTGCTTCTCTACTTTGCAGCCCAACTGTAAGGAAAAGTTGTGTTAAATCTGTTAATTTTTCTGATTCAAAGGGAGCACCCATGCCCAGATTTAGCACCTGGAAGACGGCAACGCTCCAGGATTAGGCACCCCCAGGTTCTGCTCCAAGTGTTTCTGCTACAAACCACGGAGAAGCAAGTGAACAACAGACCCTGGAGCGCGTGACCGCCCTCTCCCCATCGCAGACGTGCCAGAGTCATCTTCTCACACCTCCGCTCGCTGCTTTGATAACTAGTGCCCAAATCGCACTTTATATGAGGCCCGAGAGGCTCTTGCAAGTTATTTGGAGAATTGTTTTGTCCTGAGATAAACTGTTTGAAATATTTCAATACACTTCAGTCTTGAGCTGACCCAGAACAGCTGGTTGTGTGTCTGTACACATATGTATGCGGCCGCAGCACCGTGTATTTTAGTAATCAGCTGCTGGTTGTCACCCTAACCCCGCTCCATCCCATTTTCTCTTTCTGCCGTCTGGGCAGATTGGGGGAGGGCAATACAAGCCCACCGGCTGCTGTCCCCCTCCCCATGCCCCTTGCTATTAATAGCCAGACAACAAATGACCCCAAATTCATTCCTGAGCGGAATTAGCAAATGTTTTTCGCAATTAAAACTGCAAACATTCATGCGGGGCCCCCCGAACAATAGACGCCTGTGCCTGGTCTTGAATAGACACCAGTGTCTGCCCTGCCTGCCTGCCGAGGCTGCACATTCCTGGCACCCTCATCCCTGGACCTGCTCCTTGCTGAGCTGGGTTTTTGGGCTGGTATCCCCCTCATCTTGAGTCTACCCCCCATCTTTTGTCAACCCCCCCTCCCTACGGCACCAGGCTGGCCCGGGACCCCTCGTCCCATCACGGCCGCCTCTCCGCATCCCCCCGGGGTCGGGGCAGCGCATCCCTCGGCTCCCCGGGACAAGGGTCGGGGCAGCGCATCCCTCCCTGCGCTCACCCCGTTACGGAGCCGGGGCAGCGCATCCCCCTCCTTCCCTGAAATCGCCACCGGCTCAGCGCATCCTCCCCCTTTCCCAGCTCAGCACATCTCCCCCATTCCCCGGCCCGCGATGGAGATCGGGGCAGCGCATCCCCCCTTTCCCCGGCCCGACGCGGGGACCGCGGGCAGCGCATCCCCCGCTTCCCCGCGGCGGGACGAGGCGGCCCCGCTGCCGCTGGTCACCGGGGGGGCTCCGGTGGCCGGGAACTCACCGAGCAGGGACAGGAGAAGGATCAGGAGGAGCTCCGGCCGCCGGAACGCCATGATGGGGTGTGCGGAGCGGAGCCCGCCGAGCCTGCGCACTCACTGCCCGGGCGGGGGCGGCGGCGCCCCGGGGGCGGAGGGACCGCGCTGCCGTTACCGCGGAAACCGGGACGGGGGGGGGCGCGGATCCCGGCGCCTGGTACCGCGGGGGGGAGTTGGGGAGTGGGCAGGGATGGGGATGGAGCGAATCGCAGCCCCCAAACCCGGAATATCCCCCGCCCCGGTCCTGCGGCTGCTTCCCGGGAAAAGTTCGCCCTCCGGAAGCCTTTCCGTTTGCGAAGCGAAATTCACCGATGGGAAGACTCGAAGTGCTTTTCGTGAGCCGGCAGAAAGCTGGAAATCAGCTTGAAGGCAGCGTTTTGCTTATCAAAACCCATCCAAGGTTTGCTGTAGAGTGGGGGTTTTCCCCGTGTTTAATAAGAACCCCTAAAAAGAGTCTTCGTGAAACTTTTCCCTTAAAAGCTACATCCCTGGAGGTGTTTAAAAGACTGACAGATGAGGCTCTTAGGTTTAGTGCTATATTTAGGTTGTGGTTGGACTCAATCATCTTAAGGGTCTCTTCCAATCAAAATGATTCTATAACTGTGCATTTCACGATAAACTTTTGACCAACTTAAAGGGAGCGAGAAATGCAAACAAGCACTTGTCTGGAGGAGTTTCCCTGGTCCCTCGTGCTGTACCGAGTTGTTTCTGACACAGCCATGGGCTTAACTTAGCGATTCTTCCCTGAAAAGCACCTTTGCGCAGAGAGCATCCCGAGCTGCTGCGTGGTCCTCGAAAGTATCCCAGAACCTTTTTCTTTGATTAACAGAAAGAAACAGAAGTTATCAGCCCCGAATGCAGCGAGTCAGCCTGGGCTAATGCTGCTCCATGCGTCACCGACTGTCAGTAGCGTGTGATGGGGATGTAATTAAGAAGCTGTTGAAGATCAAGCAGCTGGAATGAAAGCCGAGCTCTTCTCTCTTCTGTAAACCAGCTCGACAGAGCTGGTGGAAATTAAGGGATGTAAAAATGTATTTAACTTGATAATGTAGCAGATCTAACTCAAGACGCTAATGAGTAGATTTAAAGGGCTGATCTGAGCCTGGTCAAATTAATACAGAGGTTCTCATCAATTCTAATGGCCAGATGGGACATTTCACCGAGGATGAAGGGGAAGGAATCGCCTAATAAGACTATAGGGCTTAAAACCTGACTCCACCAACCTTTGGGTTGGGTCCCTGTTGGGTAAGGAGTCATTTTAACACAGTCCATTTGGACTGAAATGACAGGAGATGTAAAAGATTATGACATAGGGTATAATCAGCAATAAAATGTAATCACCGAGGTGTCAGTTTCCTCTTTAACTTTCCATAGCAGCTTCATCAGGGAGAGTGGAGCTGTGAAAGAGGAAAAAAGAAAGGGCAGGAGGGTTTCTAATGCACTTTTTCTCTGCAGATAGGACCAGCGCCAGCTCTTTATGCTGCCTCCGTGGTTTTATTGCAGTAGGGCTCTGCCTTTTAATCTGCCATCGCCACTGAGGAGCCGTTCGAAATGTGAAACTCAACAAGCAAAAGCAGTCACAATAAATATTATACAAGAACTGTAGCGCCCGTCAAGCCAGGATGGCAAAGTGCTGCAGTGTAAAACATTGATTTTCACACACAAATGGAGCTCCCATTTCATTATTTTAATGTTGAAACAAGTAGCTAGAATAAAATATGCACTAAGAGCAGCCCTGTGAAGTGCGGGGATGTATTCAGGCGTGATGAGGGGCAGTGGAAACCTGCCTCCTCCTATGGTTTCTTTGTTCTCTGAAGAGCCTCCCATCCGTGCTCTAAGCAAGAACAGGGATTTGCAGAGGGGACCGATGGAGCAGAAAGGGCCAGCAGTGGTGGTGGCACCGGGACATCACTCCTGGCACTTGGAAGAAGCGGAGGAAGGCAACCAAGGACTAAACTGGAACAGAAACACCACTGGGATTTCTAAAGGTTGCAGGGAGCGTGTTGTACACAAAGTTATTTGGGATCTGAAAGCAGCTGAAGGCAACTCAGAGCAAATGGTTATCCTTCTGATGCTTGTAGTGCCTGGAGGCCCAAACTGAGGTTCAAGCCCTGCTGGGAAGAAGCTGCTCAAACCTGTAATGACAGGCTGCGCCTGTCACGATGCGTTTTCAATATCAATACACACGGCAGACAGGAATCTTATTATCCGAGGCACCGGGGCTCCGGGGGCTCTGCCAGCGAGCTGTGCCGTAGCTCGTGTGTGGAGGAGCAGCCTGTCTGAGCCCTCGGGGCTGTCCATCTGGAGCTGGCCCCAGCCAGCAGGTTTGCTCCAGACCTCCTTAACTCCGAAGCCGTGATTGTCACAGGCTGCTCTGCTGCCCTGCGAGGAAAGAGGCCCTGGCACACCCCTCCACCCGCGCACAGCTCCGGGAATAGACACAGGTACCTGGCCTGCATCCCTCTCTTCTCCACGCTGCTCCTGCTGCCAGGGCAGCTTTCTGCCTCTCACTCCTAAGACAGCGTCTCCCTTTCCGTCTCTCTAGACAAGGTGTTGATTCCCTGGTGTCACCGAGCGCGACCCCACTCCCACACCAGCCCCATCATTTCTCCCTGGTTCAATGCTCAGGCATATGCTCGTCTATTTTGAATCATTTGTATGTGTGAGGCCGAGTCGCTCCTAATCTCATCTCGCTCCCAGGGCGTCAGTCACGCTGGCATGTGCCTTTTCCCTGTCTGCCTCCCTCTGTTTACGGACTATGGATATTTTTAACCCCACCCTCTAATTAGAGGTAGTTTTCTCTGGATATTTTGTGCACGAGGGCTCTCGTGTCTGTGGTCAGCAGTAAGCCGGCTGTGTATAGAAACCTTCCTGCTAAATAAATACGCTGCCCGTCACCTCCCAGCAGTGCGTTTCCAGAGGCTTGCGTTCCTCAGGGGTCTGTCTGCAGCATCCCGGGGGGATAACAGCGATATAGAGGAGCCAGCTACCCCCCGAGAGACGGACACAGCTGCCTTCTCGTCCCTAGGCCCCATGCCTGTGGCTGCTCAGAGCTCCCTGCAGCTGTCTCTGAGTTACACACTTAGTGCTGATGGCCTGCCTGCATCCCTGGGGACCCCTGAGTCGAGCTCACTTACCCTCTGCTGGTCCAGACATGGAGAAGAGAGCGATACTAATTAGAGACGCCCTCCAACAAGGTCCCCCATCTAAATTAGAAATGAGGCTCCTGTTTTTAACAAACGCCTATGAGGTGTGCTAGAATTACGTATCATCTTGACTTAAAGATTTTGCTGTTTGAAATGAGACCTTGTGCCCAAGCACAAGCTACTTAGCACAGGAGTGACTGGAAAAACAAAACCAAACACCATTGGGTTATGGTATAGTTCTAATATTAACTAGACCTTTTCGGAAGTTGTTCAAATATTGTGATTGCCCTGATGTCTTTACCCCAACCTCAGAAATCAAATGCCTCTTATATCATCTACATCGTAACACTGAAACAGATGCAAGACCCTTCCCCATAGCTTGTTCTTCTACAGCCTTATCTGGACTTTGTAAAGGACTTACAGAATAGGACCGAGGTTTACAGTGCTTAAACTATATTTCCAGCAGAGCAACGTAAACATGTGTGTTTTTCAGAGAAACAAATCCCTTTGAGATAGCATCTTTATAATAATGAGCCAACACACTGTGATAAAACCAGTATTAAACTACAGCTTCCTGGCTCCGCCTGGGCCAAGGCAGCGTGATGGGGAGGAAAAGGTCTAGAAGGTATATTTTGGCTTTTCATCTTCTGGGAAAGAAAGGATCTCACCAAGATGTCTGCAAAACCTGGTGTGTAACTTTAAGTCCTTTAATATTATGATTACGCTCTCCTTGGATTCCCAGCACCGCGCTGCCCGAGCATCGCTCTCCACCTGGCTCTCAGCATCCTCCCAACCCTTAGGATGGGAGGAAACCGCGATCCCCCCCGCAGCCCCAGCGAAAAGACCGGGGAGCCGTCGCATACGGCTGGTGCGTGCGGCCCTTTTCTCCCCTCGACGAACAAACAGCATCTGGCCGACCCATCCGGCAGCGAGCGCCCCTGGGGCTGCCCGCGTGGCGCTGCAGATTTCCCTCCGCTCTCTTCGCAGCCAAGTCCTCGCTCTCCTGCCCCGTCTCCCAGCAAACTGGAGCGGCAGATTCCCAGGCCAGCTGGTCATTATCACGTTACACTGCTCTCTCGCCTCGCCAGGGCCAGCCCGGGAGGTGGCACCGACTGGCAGAGCGGCAGGTCAGGCGATCAGGCTGGTGACCCAGCTCAGGTCTTGAATGTGTCGCTGGCAATAGCAAGTGCGGCTTCCCCCGGGCCGGGTCTGCGTGGAGGAGATGGATATAACTCCTTTTTCCTCTGCCTGGGGTGTGGGAGCGAGGTTTGGCTGTCAGAGGGAAGGGGATGCTTCCTCTCCATCCTGATCCCACCTAGATGCTGGTTCGCAAGCGTGATAACAACACTTAGAGCTGACACTGTTGAATTTATCTCTTTTCTTGAAAGAAGGCAAGGGATAAAGAGGGAAAGACATTTGCTTAAGGAGAATGAAAATGCCCTGCAAAGCTCGGGGATCTCACTCTCAGCCTGCTGATACCCTGGGGCTGAGGGAGCTGCTCTGGTTCTTCAGCATCGTGGAAGGAGGGCGGTCAGGTCTCCAAATCCTCCCTTTTGCAGTGCCTCTCACTGCCTCCCAGCAAACCTGTCCCTCTGCAATCACCTCTGCTCGTTCCCCTCCCGAGTCGCTGTTTATTCTGGCTCCGAGGGCTCGTGCTGATGCGGTGGAGCAGTCTTGTCTGAGAGCTGACTTTTTCCCAAATCTCCAAGATTGTTTTGACATGCCTGATTTGCAGTTGATGTGTCAGCCAAGGGTCTCCCACCACCCAAGCAACACGCGCCCTGGGGCGAGCAGTTAGCCCTGCAAACACCCCCCACGCACCCACACGCCTCTTGCACCACTTTATTGTTTAATGAGCGCCTCGGGTTTCGCCATCCCGGCTCTTCTCCGCGTGTCTCGCTCGCAGACAGCGCCGGGCTCCCCAGCTAGAGCTGGTTTTAATGGCTGTTCGTGGCTCCCATGGAAATCAGTGCTGCTGTGGACCGGCAGCTGCACTCAAGTGCAGTAGATTGCTTGGGAAGGAGTCGGGAATTTGGTTCTTCTTGCTCCCTCAGGTGCCTGCTAGTGCTATTTCTTTGTCCCCATCCAGATGACAGGCATCCCATGCCTTGCGATCCGAAGCGGCCGGAGAGGAGGGCTTGTCTCACGATGTAGGCTGCCTTGGTCGACAGTAGAAATGGGGATTTCTTGGTCTGAGGCCTGGCTGCCTTAGGGCTTGGGGTTTTGGGGGGCCTGTGAGGCCTTGCTTTGTGTAGCTGAGTCCCACCCTTCGTGCCCTCCCTCCCTGCTGTCCCTGAGCAGCCAGGTGCAGAGCACTATCCTGCCCTGCAGCGCTTGCTTTGGAGGAGGAGCAGGGCCTTAATCTCTGCCAGTTGAGTTGCGCTTGCAAAGACGATTAGACATATGCCAGCTAATTCATAGTAAGCAGGATGGAGAGAGAATTTGCCACTTATAAATGGCAGATGAGCAAGCCCATCATTCCTGTCACTCTCAGGTAATACATGCTGACATAAGCCCAGTTCAGCTGTGAGTTTATCATCGCTAATCCTGCTGGTCCATGCAGGTTCTCCATCCTCCTGGCATCCTTCTTCCCCTTTCCCCGCTTTGCCTTTCTCTCCCTTGCTCCTGGTACTTGTGTCTCCATCCTTGTGGGGCAGATGAATCCCCCAGCATTCCCCACCCTTCTCCCAGTACATCTTTGTGAGTTTGTCTTCCAAGGAATGCTAAGATCTGGTGGCTCTCGTCCCACCAGAGAACCCTGGGGTCCCTCCTGAGTGCTGCAATGAGATTGCCGGGCCACCTACATTTTTCCTGGAATTCCTGTTGGCTTTCGTTCGCCGTGGTGAGACGAGTGTCCCAGCTGTCCTTGCCTGACCAAGCTGCCCACACAGAATATGTGGCTTTTTCTTGTGGCACTATGGGATGCCTAAGTAACCTTGCCCTCCTTGAGCTCAGCGTTCCCCCGCTGTCAGTGGCGTGTCCTGTCTGCCCCTCATCCCTCGGATCAGATCAGCTGGGGAAGGGGGGGCAGAAACAGGAATCCCATGAGCCAGAAACCGGCTCAGAGCGGGAATCCGTGGGGCTACACCTGGGGCAGGGTGAGTTTTGGAACAACGGGAGGTGCGTGCAGGTATTTTGGGGCAAGAGAAGGGTCCGAGGCCCCTTGCTAGCGAGCTGAGAGAGGGGAGAACATCCTGTTCTGGCCCCAAATCCCCCTGCAAACAGGGGTGCAAAGCCGTCAATAGATGTCGGGCGGATTTCTCCGGCCCAGGGGTTCCCTCTTGTGGCAAGATGCTCCTGGCAGGCGGTCGCGGAGCTGTTCCCCGAGCCCCACCGAGCATGGGGGGTGTCGGGGGAGCCCGGGCAGGGGATCGGGGTGAGCTGAGCCCTCCGCTCCCCCCGGGTGCTGGGGAGGCCGGGCAGAGCTGCACGGTGGTGCCCGCTGGCTGCTGACCAGCAGCACCCCTGGGTGCCGGGGCAGGGGGTTCGGGGGGGTCCTCAGCACTAATGCAGCAGGTACAGGGTGCAGTTTTCCACCGGGCTGCAGAGCTCTGAGCTCTGGGGTTGTTCTCCAGGCTGGCTGGGCTCAGCATTGCTCTGAGCTCTGCGTCTCCCCAGCCTCGCAGCGGTGATGACCCAGCTCCGGATGCTGGGCTCTGGGTGCCCCTGTGCCCCATCCCCGTGGGGAGGCTCCATCTGAACATCCCAAGTCCCCCATCTTTGTGTCTGTGTGGGGATGCTGTGGCACAGAGCTGCCCTACAGCACAGCTGAGCTATGGGGGTGGCCAGTTTATGGTGGGTAGCCCCAATATTCACAGCCATGATGGGGGGACTGCAGAGCAGAACTAGGGCCTGAGAGCTGATACCCTGGCTCCTCCATACCCCACTCTGGGCCAGGAGCTGGGGGACAGACTGGGCTTCCCTCTTACATAGGAAACCAGAGGCTGCGCTGCTGCCTAGTGATGCTGTGGCTGCTGCGACAGCCAGGAACGAAGAGGAGACCCCAGCGGGCTCCCCTGAGCCAGATCAGGGGGCTGCGCAGCCTCTCGGAGGGGCTGGAGCTGAGCGGAGCCGGTTCCCTGCGAGCTGTGATGAATCAGCACCTCGCTGCAATGCTGAGCTGGGCTCGGCACGGCGCGGAGGCGAGCGGCACCCGGGTGGCATCGATGTTTATTAATGACTGTATTGGGGATGCTGTTTAGTCACCACTCCCACAGAGCCTTGAGAGGCAGCTGCCCCTCTTGTTGTGGGGTGGGAGGCTCCTCCGCCGCCCTCGGGAGACGTCTGAGGCACTCGCACCACTTAGCACAGGGTAGCCAGGTCCCAAGAGAGGCCTTGGTGATGCCACCACCGCTCCCTCACCAAGCACACACCAAGCACATCACCGGCTGCCTCCCCTCCCAGCAGAGCAACAGGGCGATTCCTGCTTGAGAGATGGGGGAAACTGAGGCACGGCGTGTGGTGAGGGGTGACAGCAGGACACGACTCGGCCACGCTGATCTCCCAACGGCTGGCGATGCTGGGCTGCGTTTGCTGCCTGCATCTGGCACATCGGGGGGGGATTTATTAATGCGAGAGTGCTGCAGATTTAACAAGCTGGAACAGGAGCAAGGCGATTAGAGGGTGGGAGCGGGGAGATGGCCCTTAAAATGCTGGTGGGGCCACCAGCCAGCACAGCCCTCCCCAGCGAGGAACCTGTTCAAGGGCTGGATCCTGTTATTAAACTCTCTGACGGGCGTTTTCTCGCTCCACCATCTGCAGTGCCATGAAACTTGCATGAGATTTGAGATGAAAAGTCTATTTCTTTGAATGAAGTTTTAATAAGATCAAATTGGGAAAAGAAAACAGTAACTCTTCTCCCTCCCCTCCTGCCTCTCCCCCCATTCCTATCGGATTTAGTGTTCTGGAGGCAAAAATCTTTGCGAACTGGCTGTGTTCGCCCCCCCACCCGGCAGGTTGGTGCTGAGTGGGGGTGTCTGCAGGGGATGGCAGCAACTTGAGGGCTGTAGATGTTGTTGCAGCAGCATTGCAGCGTGGGGGGCTGTTGGCAATGGGCCCTTCGTGGAGGGGACATACACTGACATGGGGCGCAGCAAACGGGGGGGCCCAGCTCCTCCTGGTGCATCGGGTCCCTTGGGGTGCTGAGTAGCCCCCAGGTGCAAAAAAACTTAATTACATCTTTGACATGTGATTTTAATCTGCTCAAACCGATGAAGATGGGGAGGGAGGGGAGCGGTGCCACCGGGTGGGATGCTGCAGAGGGGGGTCCCATCCCATCCCATCCCATCCCATCCCATCCCATCCCATCCCATCCCATCCCATCCTGTCCGGGCCATGGGGATGCTGCAGGGGGGGATCCCATCCCTGCCCGGTCCGGGGGGGCTGCGGGGGCTCCGTGCAGGGCGGGGCCGCCAGGGGGCGCCCGCGGCCAGGCGGGGAGCTGCATCCCGCCCCCCCCAGCTGCATCCTTCGCATCCCCCCCGCCCAGCATCGTTCCGGTTCCCCGCGGATCAGCGGCCCCCGGCGCCCCCCCGGGTTGGGATGCAGGCTCGGGGGCGCAGGGGGGAGCAGCGGGATGTCCCTGCCCGGAGCTGCCGGGTTCCCGTGGGGGTTCCCGGCAGGGGGATCCGGCTGAGCCTTCGGCGTCCCCAGCGTGATGTGAGTCCCACCCTGCCCCAGATCCCCCTCCAGAGCATGCGGGAGCCCTTTTCAATCCAGAAACATAATTAACGTGGCAGGTTCAGCAGTGAGAAGGATGCCACGGGGAGCCCAGGTAGGTGGCCTGGCCTGGTTTGTCCTCCGATAGCCACAAAGCCCAGCTGGCATCTCCTATAATAATTGCCTGGGTAGTGGCTGGGCAGCACATGGCCGCACCGCACGTGCTGGCAGCCAGCAGCAGCCTGGCATCGCTTTGTCACTTTGTCACTTTGCTCTCGATGCACAGCCTGGCCGGACGGCGGGCTGGGGCTCAACACCCTCATGGGGTGAGCTGGGGTCAAGACCCACAGGAGCCGGGCCCCCCCCCCACCTGCAGAGACCAGGTCCCGGGGTTTGCAGGTAGATCAGGCTCAGCAGGTCCTGCCGCCGTTGGGCTGGCTCCTAGGACAGGGTAGGCAATGTCTGACAGCGTGGGGAAACTGAGGCACATCCCAGTGCACGCACAGGGGAAAAGAGCAGGTTGTATGCCAGCACAGCTCGCTCATAGGTGCCTACCTGGGGAGCAGGATCTTTGGGAAATAGCGCCCAGGTCTGCTCTTAGCTGTGAGCTGGTCTCAGTCTCACGTCAGCCACGCAGGGCAAGAGTCTGCGGCGTTTTGCAGCAGCCCCTGGCTACAAAGGTGCCTTCCCCAGCAGGTCCTTTCAGCCATGTCTGCCAGGAGCCGGCTTGTCCCTCCGGTCCTGACACGTCACTGCCTCATCAGCGCATTAATAAACCATCTCTGGCCGGCCTTCCTTGCCGCTGCTGACTCCTGTTTCAATGCCAGAGCGCTAGCACTGCCCCAGCTGGGAAGGGAGTGGAGAGGAAACTCCAGCATCGCCTCTTCCATGAGCTGATAAGGCCGAGGGAGAGGTGAGAAGCTGCTTAGAGCTCAGGGAGTCTGTTAGCAGGAGCGGCAGCCCTGAAAAAAGCAGGCCCAGATTCGATGGCAACGTGGGCTGGATCTTGCTGGATCCTCCACCATGGACCCCCAGTGCCTGCAGTGTCCATGGAGGGGGTGCTGCAGGGGCCGTGCTGCGCCAAGCCCGGCTGGTTTGGGGAGATGTTGTTGCCCTTTTCCTCATCCCCCTTTTGCTCCATGTGCCCCAGCTGCTTGGTGGCATCACCCCTAACTGGTGGGCGACTGCGGTCCCCAGGAATGGTCTGGGGGTGCGATGCAAAGGGCTGAAAAGCTGCGAGAAATTGGGAGGAGACCCCATGGAGACCCACAGCTGACCCTGCCTTTCCCTGCCCACTGGGGTGGCCCCGGTGGATTCCCCTTCTCCATATGGCTGTGGATGTCTGTAGATACATTTTAAAACCTTGGATGGGTAATAAATAGAAGCAGGCCCGCTGCCTTTTGTTTTGATTGATTCCATTTGTTCTGCATAAGCAGCTCCTTCCCCTTGCCAAGGCTCAGCTCCCAGGGAAGAGCGATGCTGTGAGCCAGAGGAGGGTCCCTGGTGTTCCCGGCACTGCCGGGGCTGAGGTGGCCAAAAGCCGAACTCCGACACTGGGGAAACTGAGGCAGCCAGCAGTGGCAGGTCTGCCTATGGAGCAGGTGAATGCCGTTGGACAGAAAGGGAAACTGAGGCTGGGAAGCGCGATGTGCCGTGTCTGAGGACATGCAGCGGGGCGGGGGTGGCTCTCAGCTGCACAAGGTGCGTTCTGGTGCTGGGTGGGGGTGAAGTCACCAACGGGCTGGGCCAGCAAAGGGGGATCCAGTGGCGTTGGCCACCCTGCGGGTCACTGACACTGCAGGGGAAAATGACTTTTAAATGAGCTTGGAATGAAGATGAACACAGGAGCCAGGACTCCCGGTTTCTCTCTCCAGCTCTGTCGCCAACAGCGGCCTTGGGCAAGTCTGGTGTCTCCCTGCCTCAGTTTCCCCAAGCTGTTTACCCGTCAGGAGCTGGGGAACCGGCAGGTTTGGCAGCAGGAGGAGCCCTGAGGATGAAAGGAACTGCTCGAAGCCCGGGCGGCCGGTCCGTGCGCTCCCTGCGGGGTGGCACAACAGCGAGAGCCGGAGCGGTGGGTGGCGGGTGGGGGCTGCATGAACCCCAAAAGCATCATCCCGATGGTGCCTCAAATGCAGCCCCACTTCCCTCTCACCTCCTCGCCTGGGGACCCCCATCCCTGGCAGGAGGAGGGACGGATGTACCCGGAGGGGGGGTTAAAATTATCCCCCCGCCCCGGTGCTGCCGTGCCCCCCGGGTGAGTCAGAGCGGCCGGGGGCGCGTGTGCCCGCACCGCAGCTGCGGTGCTGCGTAAAGGGGGAGCGGGTGGAGGCCCGAAGGACGCAGCTGCCTCCCCTCCACGTCCGCTCACCCGCTCCTCTCCTCCTTCTCATCTGCCTCATTATCTCCTGAGTCATCGCTCCCACCTCCGCCGCAGCCACAGCCGCCCGCAGCCGCCGGCACCGCGCAGGGGCTGGTACCCGGCCGGGGGCTCCAAAAAGCCCAGGGAGGTTGTTGGGTTCCTTTGTGCGACCTCTTGGTCTCCAAAAGTGGCCGGGTGATTTGGGGCGGGGGGCATCACGGGTGGGCAGCGCTGCGAGCATCTTCCCGATGTGCCGCTGGGCGCCCAGACGGACGGACAGGATTGCGGCTGCTCCTACCCGGCAAGGAGAGATCCCTGGGCGCGGGGAGCTGCGGTGCTTGTCTCGCAGTGATGCTCTTGGGCTGGGAATCGGGCTTCGGCGCGCCAGGCGAGGCTGCGAGCTGCTTGCCAAGCTCTGCACAGGGAATGGAGCTGGGCTGCTCGCTGTGAGCGAGCTGCTCCCCAAGCAGGTCAGGATGCGGCTGCTGGCATGGCTAAGCACGCGTTGGCGTGGTGCGGATCCTGGGTTTGGCATGTCCAGGCTGCAGCAGGTCCAGAGCACGGCTGTCCTCCCCGGGGATGCTGCAGAGGTTTCCGTTTTGAAAGTGCAGGGATAACCCAGGGCTCACATTTTGCTGCTGGGATGGGATATGCAGCTCTGAGCTGAGCAGAAACACGAGGAGGTGCCGCTCTCTCCCCGTGCCCCTTGGCAGCCTCTTCCCAGTCCTAATCCTTCTTGCCGCTAACAATTTGTGCCTTATTAATTCTAATTCGAGCTTGCCTGGTTTTGTCTCCCAGCCATTGCTCCTCGAGCTGCGTTTCCCCGCAGACGGAGGTGCCGGCAGCGGGCAGCGCTGTCCCGGGGGTATCGCAGCCCCCACATCTCTGCTCGGCTGCGTGGGTGCAGCAGTTTAAGTCTCTTGTCAGAAGGTTCTTGAAATATTGCTGTGGCTCTTCAGCGTGACAGACGGCAGGACGAGCTGCGGCGGCTCAGAGCCAGGGTCTGTCTCATGGACCATTTTGGAAGCTCCTTGGCCCTGGGTTAACTCGTCCATCACCCGTTTATTTCTGCATCTCTGGGCGTGGGCTCTTCCTCCATCCATCTCTGCTTTGTGCTTTACTTCCCTGGCTAATTATGTCAGGAGTCCTGGAGAGCGGGGAGCAGCAGGCCAGCGGGCAGTCATCTCCCATCCGCTTTCACTCCCTTCCCTCCTTCTCCTCCTGCCTTTTTGGCTGGTGGGGCAGGGAGACCCTCTGTCTCCCTCCTCTTCCTCGGGGCTGCGGAGAAGCAGGAGCCACCGTGTCCACAGGATGCTCAGGACCTGCTTTCCGCACACGGGGGTATTTTCACGCGATAAATGGATTATGGCCTTACCAGACGGGGATGTTGATGCAGGAAGGCTGTGGCCGAGGGGAGGCTGTCCTGGCACGAGCACCCCTTGGGTGCAGGTTCCTGACCCCAGCACCGATGTGGCACCGATGTGGGGGATGCTGAATCAGCGTGAAGGTGGCGAGCAGCTGAGCGACAGTTCCAAGAGCACCTGAGGACCAGCCGCACGCTGCCGGAGGGCCTGGAAACCAAAGGCTTGGAGGATGCTTGTGTCTGCAGGCTCGGAGGAGAAAGGATGCTCTCGGGAGAAAGGTCTCGCGTGAAGATGCAAAGGCCACCTGCTCACGATGAGCCAGCGAGGGCTCTGGGTGACATTAAAAAGCTCTCAGTGAAGCCACCATGTCCCTTGAAGCGCTCAGCTCCCCCCACTGCCTCAGTTTCCCCCGCGGGCAGTGAGCGGCACTGGGGGGGCTGTGCCGGGCCATGGGGTCCTGCGGCAGCATCCGGCCGTGCTGGCAGCCACCGGGAAGGCGTTTGCATCCCGCCGGGGAGCGCGGCTGCCTCCGAACAGGCTTCCCCTTGTGCGGCGAGGCCGGCCGGCGGCGCTGACCCTCCGCCGGGGAGCGGGGAACAAGGGCGGCTGTGTGCGCCCACGGCGCGGGCTGGCCCGCTGCCCCGACACGCATTCCTGCCGCGGGCCGGGCTTTCCGGGCTGGGATGTGCTGCCTACTGTGGGGGGCTTGTTGTAGGTTTGTGCTGCTTTTATTATTTTTTTTTTTTTCTCAATTTTTTTCTTTTATCAGCAGCCTTTGGGTGTCTTTTTGTTTTGTTTTTGAGCAATTAATCTGGGTCGTGACATTCGCCAAGCGGATCGGAGAGCCCGGCGCTCATTAGCACCCGGCTGAACGTCGCCGGAGAGATGCTCCCGGCAGCTCCGTGCCTCTGCCTGCTTGTTATTCCGGGCGAGTCGGGGGCTGCGGCAGCGGGAGGCCCCCGCCGCATTGCTGTGGGCAGCGGGGGCGATGCAGGATGGCCATGGTCCCCCTCCTGCTGTGGTGGGGTGGCCGGAGCCACCAGTGATGCTGGGTCAGCGCTGGGGTACCCGGTGACCAGCGGTGCCGCAGGGCTCAAGGACTTTGGAGGGTCTCAGCTTCCCTGCTTTGGCTTCGCTTTGATTTTATTCCCATCTGTCCCTGGCCTAAGCCACCCCAGGTGCCGTAGGGAATCGGTCTGTGATTCCCAAGCTCGAGTCCTGTCCGTCTGACTGACATTTCTCCTGTGGATTTGCCCACGTTTTGCTTTTGGCTTCCACAATGCCCTGTGGCCACGAGCTGCCCCCGCGCTCTTGTCCCAGCCACTCGGGGCTGCGCGCCCACTTTTCTGCCCCAAACCTCAAGCCTTTGCCCCCCCTCCTGCCGCCACCCTCCCCATGTGGCTCGAGCCCCTCCGTGGGGACAGGGAACAGGGACGAAAAGGAACCCCCTGAGCTTGGCTGGCTGCGGCACAGCATATGTGCTGGGATCTGCTCCCTGCCTGCTGTTTTTCCGCTTCCTTCGAGTTAACTTATGTTTCCATCGCCACCCATCTGTCTCCTTCTCTTCCTCCCTTCTTTCCCCTCCTTGCACACTGGTAGGCACCGGTAGAGCGCGGGGTCCCCGTCCCCGGCAGCTCCAGGTGACCCCCGGGAGTTGTGGGCATTTAACATTAACATCTGGCGCTCCTGCACGGCTGGGACACTTTTTGGGGAGATCCTGGTTTGGATGCACCCGAGGCTGAGATGCTTTGAGCTCTGGCAGCTCCCTCCATCCACCATGAACTCCAGCAGAAAGGTTTGCCCGGAGGATCCCCATCTCCCGTTAAACCTAGAGCTGTTTGGGCTGTGTTAGAGCCGGAGCCTTCGATTCCCTCCCTTCCTCTTCCTCAGCTGCCTGTGCTCCCCAGGCTCAACGATGCTCCCGTCCCTTCCATGCAGTATTTGCTTTCGGGAGGTTTGTGCCTCCCCAGCTCGCGGAGGGAAGCCCGGCTCTGCGGTGCTCCCACCCGGCGATTAGGGATGCCCGGGCTTCTTCGGGAAACACGAAGGCATCGAGTGCCGGAGCCAACGTGCACCTGCTTCTCTCGCTGCTTCAGAAAGCCCTTGTGGCTGCTGCCTCCCACTTCTCCAGCTTTTATTTATAGTCTGTCTTGCTCGCGCTGGGTGTTTTTTTTTTTCCATTCCTTTCTTTCTTTTCCGTTCCCCGGCGCAGCTGAGCTGCTGAACTTGTAACACCACGGAGAGGCTTCTCCCTCGGCTTGGCCACACGCAGCCGTGGCGAAGGGAGCGGAGGAGAAATCAGATGTGCAGAAGAGGAGCGTGTAGAACTCAGCTGGGGGATACCAGCATCACCTGCCCTGGCTGGTAGAGGTGTCAATGCCACAAGAAGCTCCGGGGTGGCCGGACCCCAGTGGGACATGTGGGACACTGCCAGCCTGCGATGTCCTCCGGGGAAGCCACCAAGGGCTGCAGGGAGGCACCGAAATGCAAAAGCCTGGTGCTCACCACATCTGCCCTCTCCTCCCGGGAGAAGGTGGCGAAGGGACGTGGCAGGGGGAAGGGAGGGAGAGGGGGCCGTGGAGCAAAATAACAGCCAAAAATTAAAAACAACCAAAAAAATCTCAAATCACAAGGGGAGAGGCTTGCCATCTGCCGTGTGGGTGCTGGTGCCTGGGTACCGCTGGCACCAAGTGACTCAGCACCGGCGAGGGAGGGATGCTCTGGGATCCCTCGGTGCTTGGCCCTGTGCACCCTGAGATGTGTCCTGGGGGGGAAACGATGGGGGAGAAACCCCTCCCTGGGCAGCCATGGGCAAGAGCTGCTGGCAGCCCATGGCGCTGGGGTCAAACCCTTCACACCTCTGGTGTTTCCTTGGGAAGCAGGAGAAAAAAAAACAGGTAGAACAGGAGATTTACTTTTTTTTTCCTTCCACAGGAGCCGCGTTTCCATGGTGCCCAGCGGGGAGGTGCTTCACCATGGACCTGGTGCTTCGTGGGGTCCGACAGCGTGGCGAGGGGACCCCGGGGCGCCCCAATATTGTGGGCACACCGACCCGCAGCTGGAGGGAGGGAGGATGCTGCACAGATGTCACCCAGATGTCCCCACAGGGGCACAACTTGCTACGGTGTGGAACTGTCACCTCTGGGATGCTGCCCTGGGTCCCGTGTGGGGCGGGGGGCTGAGGTGGCCGCGGGGTTATACCGGGAACACCGTGTCCCCTGCTCACACCGCGCTGGCGAGGGGGACAAAGGCGCGATTACTCACTGCCGGGGAGGAGCGGCTCAGCGCATTACTCAGCCCCGCCAGCAAACGGGTTTATTCTTCCCGCGTCAACTGGGGGGACTGGGGAGGAGGAGGAGGATGGAATGGGGGGCTCACTTTTCACGTCGAGCGGTGACAGCCCACCTCCCTGTTCTGTCCCCCTCCTCCATCCCCCTGCGTCAGGGGACACCAGCCGGGGGGGATGTTGGGGCAGAGGGCATCTGGCACGTTCAGTTCGCTGTCTGCCGGGGCTAATTGGAGATGACTAATGCAAAGGGAGATGCAGGAGGGCCAGGTTGCAGTGGGGGGGCTCATGTGGCTGTGGGTCATGCCCCCCTGCTCCACAGCGCTGTCCCTTGGGCAGCACTGGGGGGGACAGTGAGTGTCATCCTCTCCCCTGGCCTGGGTGTCCCCAGGGGATGTCCCCAAGCCCCCATCCCTGCGATGTGCCTGAGGATGGGGTGGGGACACCCCGTCTGTTTTGGAGCCCACCCGAGGGGATGGCCGGGTCCCTCTGCAGCTGGTTGCCCCAGCAACTGTCACTCCGGTGCGGCATCCATCACGCCAAACGTTTTGGAGCCATCATCGTGCCCTCGGTACCGCGAGGCTGCGGTGATGGAGCGCTGCTGGGGGATAAGCGTCACCCCGCGTCACCTTGCTATTTATCTTGCCACCGTCGTAAATATCCGCTGGCATCTCCGTGTCCCGTTGCTCTAATCCCCTCGTGGTGCCGCTTGCGTGAAGTTACCCGAGCAGAGACCCGTGTCCGTAGGAGATTCGGCAGAAAAGCAATTAGGGTTTTTCGAAGCGGAGTGCTGTTAATTGCCTCTATCCTTGCAAATTAATAAAGTGTCGGTGCTATGGTTTAACTCTGTGTGGCTTCAAGAGGAGCCAAAGAATATCTGAGGGGGCCTGAGCGATGGGAAGGGTTGTGGGGGTGATGGGAGAGGGCTGTGCCACCCCAAAATGAAATGGGGTTCATGGAGCAAAGAGCGTGGGCTGGCCCTGGAGCCAATCTGCATTTATAGGGTGTCTGCAGCGAGGCTTCCCCAAGGCCTTTATTCTGCTTTCTCTGTCTGTTAGCATTGAACCCGGCTCATGGTGAGGGATTCCTGCTCCTTTTCTGAGCCTGCACCGCTTCTGATCCAGCGCTCGGTATTGTTTAAGGGCTTCCAAATTAAGTGTGAAAATATATTGTCAAAATAGACTTGACTTTTTTGGTGCTGCCTAAAAATAAGCAGGCTCTGAGGGTTGGAGCAGCAGGTGTCTGGGGCTGGGCTGATTTATTGTGGGGATGCTCAGCCCTCCTTAATTAAGTTGTAAGGCCTTCTCTTGTGTTTCTACAGAAAAAAAAAAATGCACAGTTTTGGCTCGCAGCATCCCTCCCAAAGGGAAGCCCAGCGTGGCGCGCCGTGGAAGACACTCGCTCGGCTTTGAGTTGTGTCCTCATCCAAGGTTTTGCAAAGGATGCCTGGAAAATAGCATGAATCAGCCATTCTCTGAGCACAAAGCAAAGCGAGCTCCCGGGGGGCTGGCTGGGCTGGCTCCCTGCCTGTCACAGCCAGATTTTCTTGGAGGGGGTTGCTAATTTATTTGGACCCCCTCAGGCAACCAGCTGGGTGTTTCTAGGTCTTCTGGCTGCGATGCTTTCACAGGTAATTCGGGAGAAGCATCTCATGCCCTGTTGTGCTGCTTGGGTGATATTAATAAAATTCAGGGGACACCCAGGGACTTTTTGGGGTGTGTAGGGCAGTTCTGGGGATTGCTCTGGCTTCCCCTGTACCCGAAGGATGCTCAGGTCTGGAGGCTTTCCCCAGCTGGCCGGGGATATGGGGATCATTTCCTTGCCTTGCTCTGGTGGGATGCGCTCTGGGGATCAGGAAGGTGCTGGTGGGTCCCCACAGGTATTTTCCTGCAGCCCAGCTTTAGGTTTTAGGGCTGCTTGGTCCAACCCTGGTGCTGCATCCCCCTCTGGCTTTGCAGCGCTGATGGGGAAACATCTGTATATTCAAACGCCTTTGCGTCTCTGCACAGGTTCAAGAAGCTGGGGTGGCGCGTTTGTTTCCATTTAAAACAATAAATAAAATAATCTGCTCTGATTTCCCCCCCTTTTTGCTCACAAGGGGTCAGGCCCAGGCAGCGAGGGGGAAACGCAAATGCCGGTGGAGGAACAAGCACACGGGGATGCGGAAATCGCGAGCAGCCCCCGGCGAGGCTGCCGCAGGTTTTGCTCGGTGCATTCGGCAGGGCGAGAGCGGGAGGGCCCAGGGATGGAGCGATGCCCCTGCAGAGCCCGCGCTGCCTGCACGGAACCTTCTGCAAGGCCATCGCGTCCTTGCCAGCCGGGGGTGACGCAGGTACCTGCGTCTGCTGCTCCCCGGCTGTTTTCCCGGTGCCTCGGAGCTCCCGTTCGCCTTCCCTGCGGCGATGCCGGAGCCGCGGTGCGGTGACCAGAGCGCCGGCGGAGCTGCAGCACAGCAGGGGAACGGCGTTTATTTGCTGCGGCAGCTTTGCAACAGATTCTTTGGCGGAGCTGACTGCAAACTGCAATCTTAAACTGTCGGACGGCTCCTTTTTCCAGCCTGGGAGTGTGAGAAACAAATTTGTTTGGGTTATAAAAACATATTAAAAAGCGACACATTTTGTTTTGCAATATACATAGTTCTTCATGCCAATTTTTTTTTTTTTTTTTTTTTTTTTTTTTTTTTTTTTTTTTATTTATTTTTTTTTTTTTTTTTTTTTTTTTTTTTTTTTTTTTTTTTTTTTTTTTTTTTTTTTTTTTTTTTGTAATGAGTGCCTTGCAGACAAAGACGTTTCTTAATAACTTTTTGAGGAGGTAATTGCTGGGGAGATGTTTTGAGGCGCGAGGCAGGGAGCTGTCAGTCACACAGCTGCTGGTGACAGCTGTGCGTCACTCAGGTACGGGGGAGAAAGGACAGAAAGCCCTTGAGTGTCTCTAGAACCAAAAAGGACCCAGCCCTGGGGACCTGATGGCCAGGGAGGTGATGCTCGACTCGGGCAGCGCAGGAACTTGGATGTCTGGAACAACACATTAAAGCGGCGTTTTGCTCATTGTGTGTGCCCAGATGGTTGGCATCTTGATGCATGTCCCGTTGTCTGCAGTTCTCTGGTATTTTACTGACTGCTTAGCTATTCCCCAGATCCCCAGTTACGATTGTTTGGCTTTGAGGAGCATCTTATGGGCACCACCAGCTTCCTCCACCCCTGGACCCAGGGACAAGATCCTCCTGCTTTGTGCCCTGGTGACAACCAGGACCTCCAGCAGTGGGTTTCCCTGGTAGGAACAACATGTGAGGGATCCTGGGGTCTCCCCCGGTTCCTACTTTGTGCTCCATCCCAAAGTCTCTCTGAATCTGCTTCGTTGCCATTGCAAACAAGTGGGTCCAAGCTTGTTTTCCCTACTTGGTGTCAGCTGCTCTTCGAATCAAGAAAAATGCCTGTGGGTTGTGTTTTTCTTTTAAAACGGCACTAACTTTGATTTGTAATTAAAACACTCCACTTAATTAGGCAGGTACCACAGAACCTTTAGAAACGTGGCTATTTTTATATATTTACTCCCCTCGCTTGTGTTTTCCTTAGCGACTTGAGTTCCAATTAAAACAACCTCCTTATTAAACCATTGGCTCTTGAATAAAACCGGGAGCTAAAAATACAGCAAGGCCACCGTGCTGCCCGCCCCATCCCCACACCTCTGTCTTTGCCTCGATTTTCTCCTCACGAGCATCTCGAGGCGCTTGATGGAGCCGGTGCAATCCTGCTCCTTGACTCCCTGGCTTTGCTCCATCACGTTTTCTCCTTCCTCGTGCAAAAAACTTGCCGGATTCAGGCTCAAATGTGCCCCGAGCAGCTGGATTGAGATGGGTTTGCTATGGGGCTGGGGTGCTGCAGCCGGTTTTCTCCCACCCCATAATTTGGGGAGCCCTTGGAGGTGGCTTTGCCCCGAAAAGCCCACCTTGATGTGGCTCCAGCTACAAGACGGCGCTTGCCGTTGCTGTAGCGGGACCGGGGGGAGCAGTTTGCTTTCGCTCAAAACATTTTGGTGTGATACATGCATTTGCAATACAGGAACAATAGCCGTCCTGCCAAGCTAAACACGAGCTGTTCCCGAAGTTGTTGGCATTTTGATTTTTGCCAAGGGTCTAGAAAGGAGGCGGGTAAACAGCCATTAACTCCGGGCTGCAGCAAAGAGGCGGCTTGTTCCTATGAGTTAGAAGAGGGGAGCTTGGGGCTGGAGGGCATCCCCTTCTGAGCATCCAGTTTGCAGCAACATCAGCAGCTGTCGCTCTGCGTTTGAGCTTGGAGCCAAGAGGACTTTGCGCTTGGAGAAACTGAGGCACGGGGACTGGGTTTTAACGCATCGCACACCCTGAGGACCACCCTCCTGCCCTGCTTTGCCCCAGAAAGGCCAAACCTTGCTCGGTGGTGGCTTTGTTTGGGGAGCCAGACCACTGAGCTCACTGCGAGCTCCATGTGCTAGGGAGGTAATTTCCCAGAGGTGCCTGAAGTTGCCTTAATGCGAGCTGTCAAAATGATGTACAATTGCGCCGGGCTCCCTCGCCCCCCCTGCCTCTCCTGTGACAATTTTGTCAAAGCTGGTTTTTGAGAAGCTGTTTTTGATGGGGCTGCTAATGGCTCCTTCCGCATCAGGCAATTGCGAGCGCGGATGTCCCCAAACGCGCCGAGCGGAAGCTGCTTGTTTCTGTGATAATTAAGAAAAATAATAATAACAGATCTAAAGGAGAGCAAGCGGGGATCGGAGCCGCAGCTCGCGTGCCCCCGGTGATGCTCACAGCCTGCAAAGGCCAGAGGGAGCATCTCGTTTCGTGGGTTGGGGTCCACCAGCTTTTTAGGAACATTTGGTGTCACCAAGGCATTGAGTGTCGCACCTCTGAGGGTTTGCTGGGGGTGCAGGGCTGGGGCTTCCCCTGCAATCAGGGAGCTGCCTTGGCTCATCTTAA
Organism: Pampusana beccarii; assembly: GCA_013399365.1. NCBI lineage: Eukaryota > Metazoa > Chordata > Aves > Columbiformes > Columbidae > Pampusana > Pampusana beccarii. Next base: position 4,956 of record VWYH01002943.1, on the reverse strand, counting down.
TAAAATGAGAGGTTAAAAATAAAAATCAATAAATGCCAGATTATCGAGATGGGATTAATATCAATTTTAAACACCCCCTCAACATGAATAATGACCCAGCGTAGCCCAGCTAATGAGATTGGGAGCCTCAGCAATCAAGGCGGAGGATTAGAGATGATCAGAACAAATCCCAAATGATGAGGGACGTTGCCAAAGTCTATCCTTGGAAGACCCCACTCGCAAGGACCCTGTCGTGGGGGATGCTTGGGGCTCGCTCTGCCCTGCCCTGAGGCCAAGTGCTCGTACCTGCCCGCAGATTTGGGCACGTTGCATGTGTGTTCCACGCCTGCTCGAGCGTCGGAGCCCAAAACCCTGTGGCACCTCACTTCTTCACACTGTGGTCAGATCCCACCTGCCCTGCAGCATCCCATGGGTTCCCACCTCCGTCCCCACCACCTTGGGCTCTGGGACCAGGATCAGGGCACTGGGACATTCAGACATCACCCCAAGCCTGTTTACCCACAGGTAGCCCCAAGCATCTTCTCCCACGGTCACCCATGGTCTCCAGCTGTGCTCTCCCTTCCCAGTTGCCGGCTTAATCCCCATGTGTGTTTTTAATGCATGTCTCTAAGCTCTTCTGTACCCAGAAGCCAAATGTTACTTGTAGGATTCAGATGTCTCCCCTGTGGATTAGATGGCATGGCTGCAAATTCCTTGTAATTTCCTCATGCGGGGTCTATTATCTGGTCCTGGGAAGAGGGGGTTGCAGGGGCAGCCCCCCCTGCATTCCCCATCTGTGTAACACTGGACCAGGGGCTGGTTTAGCCAGAAATCCCTTGTCAGGTCTCTGATTCAATTATTCCCCACTGCAGCCTTGCCAGTGGCTACTGGGGGGCACAACCCCGGGCTGGGGTTTGGTTCCTCGTGTGGTGTGGTGGAGAAGGACAGACAGAAGGACAGGGGAGGACCACGGTGTCCCCATCCCATGCAGGGCTGACTGCTGCCCGGCTGAGCCCTCCCTCTTCCCAGGTTAGCCGGTTCATCATCTGTCCGCGCTATTAAATATCATTGCTCCTTATTCAGGTGGCTGGGATGCAGCCCTGGTTACGGGCTGGATTTGCTAATTCAGCAGGTTAAGAGAAAAATCCTTTCCCTCGCTGATGGGAGCAGGAGCTGCGCGGAGGGGGACGATGTTTTGGGAGGGAAGTCCTTTGGTGCTGGGGATTTCTGGCCGGTCGGGGCTGTGTGGTCCAGAAGCTCGATCCCTGCTGCAATTCGTCTTTTATCCAGTGACCAGAGAGCAAGTGAGCTGATGCTTTCAGGTCCTCGCAGGCGTTTGCCCTGTCCACGTGGCTCTAGGGATGGAGAGCATCAAGCGAAGGCATCCCGCGCAGTGGCATCCCCTCCCGGGGAGGGGGGAGCCCCGATTTGTCTTTCTGATGCCTCAGTCAATGGCATCGATCGGGCTGGAGCAGAGTATTGATCGGAATTCGGTCGGAGGGCCCGGCGCCGGGCGCGAGAGGAGTAATTAGAGCAGCAGAGGCGGCGCGGGGCTGGCTGCCGTGAGGTCGGGGCGCTGGGGCGGCTGCCAGAGCCCATTGTCCGCTCCTGCTCCCCCCGCTTGGGCACCCAAAGCCCCCCCAGGCTGTTGGGAGCATAGGGGTTTACACTGCTAAGGGCTGGCTCCCAAACCCGGGCATTTTCCTAGCGCGCTTCCCCTCCCTCTCGGAGCAGCATCTCCACCCCCGGGACGCGATTTTTCCCCAAACCAGAGGGCAACTGGGAGGTGCCTGGAATAGGGGTGACCTCAGGGACCCCCCACGCTCCCCAAGGAGCAATTGATTTGTGGATCTGGAGGGAGTCAGGTCTTGCTACTGCTGGGGGGAAAATGGGAAAAATTTCCCTGCGGCCCCAAAAATCCCGGAGCTGGGCTGCAAAGCTTGTGTGCCAAAGCTTTCTCGGCTCTCTTTGCCCTTTCCAGCCCCCCTGTGGATCCCACCCACACCGAGCGAGCCTGCTGCTCCCCCCAGCTCTGCCTTTGCAGGGGGCTGCGGGGAAACGGCCTTTCTGCTCTTCCCCAGCAAGAATTACAGGGCCATCTGGATTCCTAAGAGCAGCCGGGCAGCTGGTTTAATTGGAAGCTGTTCCTCGCTGGAGGAAGGAGGGGGCTCGTGCCCAGCGGACACCCCCAGCTTTGTCCCCCGTGGGGATGCGGGGGAACCGCATCCCGGGTGGGATTGGGGGGTGTCTGCGTGCAGCCGGGCTTGGGAGAAAGCTGGGGGTGGTTTTTGGTGCTGAGTGGGTGGAAGGGAAGGGAAAGGAGGATGTAAACTTGGGGAAAAGGTCAGGCGTGCTATAAATATGCAGCATCCAGGGAGAGAAATGTCAGTGTGTGGCAGTAGCGACACACCAGCACCTGAGATGGAGAGGGAAAGGGTGTGGATGGTTGTTATCTGGGGGATCAAATCCGCAGGAATCGGGGTCAGGACGGCGGTGGGGGGACTCCCTCTGAATTCGGTGGGTCAAAACGTGGCTGTCATGCTGCCGGGGTCGTTTTTGGGGATGCTATTGCGGCTGAGCGGGGTCTGGGCTCACGTAAGTCACTAGCTGCCCTGCGGTCCAGGCTCTCAGGGTCCCGAAAGCTGTCCCGCTGCTGTCTGACGGGGGAAAACAAGCTGGAGCCGACGATTTCCAGCTGCTCTGCTCCTGGGACCGCTCATCAGCAAAAACAAGTAGATGGGGGTGCTTTCCATGGGCCTCCTGCCCAAGCTGGGGGCTCGTGGGTCAGGAGGGTGATGCAGGAGTGGGCGAGCATTTGCTTTTGGGGATGGGAGAGAGTCAGCAAAGCGAGGCACAGCGCTGCCCACACTCCCGCCCCGCTTCGGGGCACCCCCTGGGGCTGTGCTGCCCGTCCTGGGGGGACCAAGGCGTGCTCCCCGGAGCTGATTGCACATTTCTTTTTTTTCCCCCAGAGTGGTCTGACTCGCTGCCTAATCATCTTTGCTCTGAATGCAGGGCTGATTGCTGCCTGGCGAGGAGGGAGCGATGGGGGGGAAGGCGACTGGGCCAAGCCCAGCTGCGGGAAGCGATGCTGGCAGCCGCCGCGCTGGCTCACTGGGGTGGCTTCAGCGGCGAGATGGGGACTGGCCAGTTCGTCTCTCTAGTTTATGCCAGTCTCAGTGTTGAGAGCTCTATGTCCCAGCAGTGCAGGACCCCCACATCCCCAGCAGAGCCCTGGGGGGCTGTCACCTCTCCCTGTGATGGCTGGCAGCCTCGTGTCCCCTTGGAATGTCATGGCAGTGCTGTAAAGGGGTGATCTGGTGTCCCCTGAGCCTCTGGGTCTCACCTGACCCTGGGGAGGCTTCGGGCGCTTGTTGCGATGTCCTGAGCTTTGGGGGCACAGGGCGCTGAGCTGGGAACCCCCAGTGGGATTGAGCCATCGATCTGCTGGGGCAGAGTGGATAACGGGCACGTGTGTTTCCTTGAGCCCATCATTGTGGCGCCTGGGCTGCGGCAGGATGGGACCCATGGAAGCGCCACGGTTTCTTTGTGGTATATCTGGGTTCACGTGCGTGTGCGGGAGCAGACAGCTTGGAGGGCTGTGGCCTCCGGTAATCCTGTTACAGGTAGATCTCTGCTCTTCAGACCGTTGTTTGTAGGTGAGGATTTGCCCACCCGCCGTGGGGCAGGGAGCAGTGTCAGGGGGGCTGGAGGGTCACGGCTCTGCCTGCTTCCCCCCGGTTTGCTCCCCACAGCTTGGTTTCTGGGGGCTGCCTGGGGTGGCCGTGGGGAAAGCGATCCCGCAGGGGATGCTCTGTGGCTATTTGGTCCTCGGGGGCTGCCCTGAGACCCCGTTGAGCCCCCCCAGGGGTGCTGGGTTTGGGGGAGAAGCACAGCGAGCTTGGGCAGGAAGGTGCACGGCTCCAGCCTCCCGCAGCCGCCGTCTGCTCCCCTGCGAACAAAGGCGGCTCTGAGCCTCCCCTGCCTCTTGGCACCGCACAAGAGAGCCCTTCTCTCCGGCAGAAAAAGCTCTTTCCAAGCCTGGTCCCCCCCTCCCCGGGGGGCTGCAGTCCCCTTGCTGCCCTTTGCCAGCCCTGCCCGGGGGGCTGGGGGTCCAGCTGTGGAGGGGGGTCCCCAGCAGGGTTGTCCCCTCCTGCGGCTGGGCCACCACATGCCCTCGCTGCTGGGGATTTGGGGGGAGATGTTTGCAAGGGAGAGGGGTCCCACAGCCCAGTGCTCCCCAGCAAGGGTCTTGGGGAGGTGCTGGGGGGGTTTGGCTTGGGGTACCAACAACCCCTTCCCAGTTTGGGGTGCCTGCTGTCCCGCAGGGCTGGGGTGGGCTCCAGCTGGGGGGCACTGGGAGCCCAGCACGCTTGGCTGCAGCAAGGAGCAGGGAAAAGGGAGAAGAGCTCCTGCCGCCCGTAATTACCGGCGAGGATGATGCCACATGATTCGGGGACGTCAGCAGAGTGTGTCACAGCCGATGACACGCCGCATGTGCAGGGGCTGGGAAAGGATGCCAGGGCGAGAGGTTGGAGCACCGGGACAGCAGCGGCTGCCTCGCAGCGCTGAGCCAGCCTCGCCGCCCGACCTTCAGTGAGTCACCTCTCCTCCCCAGCCTGCCATCGCCTTTGTTTGAAGTGGCCCAGCCTGTCCCTCACCCCCCGGGAGCTCAGCTCCCCCCCGGGCGGCCGTGCTGCCGAAGCCCCGTGCCTCAGTTTCCCCTGCGGTGCAGAGGAGGCTGAGCGGCAAGGAGAAACGCACGCTCCTGGGATTTTTTAGGGACGTGCTAGGGGAAGCCAAGACAAAGTGTCGTTACTCACGGCGATGACAGCGCCGATGACAAGTCCCCCCCAGCCCCCGGGAGCACGTGCTGTGCCCATGTTCCCCGTGTGGGGAGGTGTGTTCCCAGTGCCAGAGAGGCCCAGTGAGTAATGGGGTGGGCGGTGGGGGTGCTGGGGGGGCTGCAGTCGGTGG
>VWYH01002930.1:1257-13460 GCA_013399365.1 Pampusana beccarii | reverse complement strand
AAAAAAAAAAAAACGAAAACAAAACAACATAATCTATGTATCACTTGTATTCAATGTATTCTGTGCACGTTTTATTTCACACTTTAATTTTAACACATTTGTATCATACGAAAAAAGCACCGAACTGCAAGAAAAAGTCTAGATTCAGAAGATCCACTAGGTACAATAATATACATAGTATCACAGATGCTTAGCAATGATTATTACTTATTACTTATATGGGGAGAAATTCCTAGATAAAGCTACTGTAAATATTTGTCTCCAAAAGTGCCTTGTTCTTCAAACCCCTTTTCCTTTGTTCCTCGCTTCTTTATACTTAACAATGTATGGAACAGTTTCTAACGACACTGAAATCATGACCATTAGCATTTCCAAAGATGTGAGCTGCTCTAAACAGCTGCACTCAGTTTCCAACTAAAGCAGAGCTGATACTTCTAAAGAAAGTACCATCCGTCTCACTTAAGTTTCTTTCCCTCCCTTCCTCCCACTCAAAGGTTTAAACCCCTTTTCTTTCCCTCTTCAGCAACAGGAAGTGAAATTCTATTTGATCATTTGCATGGTAAATACATGGCTAAAAAGAGATAGAAAAATTCGTGTGTTGCCTAAAAAGAGCAATAAGCCACTATAATAACCATCTACATCAGACAACTGCACTGTATCCTCGGATCTCAGTCTCTCTTTACATAACTTAGTTAATGCACTATATCAGAAATAGTTCATAATTAACCTGAACATTTTCTCTTTCTTTACATACTGTACACATACCTTACAAAGATTCCTTTTCATGGGTACGGAGATAAAAATGTACTGCATAGAAATATATTTTCCTGGGTGTTTTGTGGCCCAAATAAAATTGTCGTTTTTCACTTGCCTGAAAAATAATCCACTGCCATTTTGGGAGAAAATGCCAATAGAGTCAATGTGGTGTGCAACTCAATTTTTCCCTCTTGAGTTAAAGCAGTGACAAGTACAATGTCTGCAGGGAACAAAATTTTGATGGGAATTACACCAGTAAAAATCCAGTACAACTCCAATGATTACATCAAATTATTTCCCCCTATATTTGTTCTGTGTAAAGAACAGAACAATTTGGCCCAATCCAGACAAATAAATAGAATATAGGGGAAAATCAGTAATAAAATACAGGGAAACATTGAGATGCTCAGATTATACCATATGATGCAGATAAAATAATTTTAATTCAAGCAGAATTGTATGCTTAGGTAAGCTGTCAATGGGACATACTGTTTATGAGCTATGCACCCAAATCAGCTAAATGAGCAACCAGTAAAGTGTTCCTGAAGTTTTCTCCCTATTGAATTCCGGAAAACAAATCATAACTGTGAAAAAATGGAGTTAAAAAAATAGAATTAATATATTAACAATTTTTGACAGGCCTTGCATGGCCTGCACCATTACACATTGAAAATGTTCTTAAAATTAATAACAAGTCTCATAAGTAAAAGTAAAGAATAAGTGTAAATAATGGCTCCACCAATGTGATTATTTACATATAAGCAACAATAAATGATGTGCCAAATAACTGTCTCCATGTTATGTAATTTTCAATTTTAAAATAGCAAAACTTTAACCCCTAGTATCAACCCTTGGGTAGTGTTACAATATCCAACAAATTCAAACCATGTGCTCCACTTTTAAACACAGCTTGTTTTCCTGACATGCTGAATTTTTTAAACTTATTTGTTATTCTGCTTTTTTCCCCCAAATAACAAACCTGCAGTCTGTAAGTGCATGTGTGTACCACACGAAGAGGCTGGCATAAACAAGCAGCAGTCATTTTGACATGACAGATTAGAATGGCACAGAAGGAGCAATTTTGGTGTTTCAAGTTAATAATAGGAAAGATTTGTCCCCTATGATATATTATGCTAAAATCCCACTTTATAGCCACATTCAAATCAGGTTCTTATTTAGATCAGAGAGATTAACAACTCTGAAAAAGTCATTCCAAACTATGAGACACCCATTTGCAAAATACACGTATAAATTTGTAATACATTCATAAGATTGGTTAAGGCATCAGAGTATATTGCTTTGCCTTCCATACATTTTTTTACTTACCAATAAAATGCATGCATTTTAGATCTAACAGAATCAGTTAAGGGGACAACGAAGCTTAGAAACAAAACTATCATATTCAAATATTCATCCCATTCCACTTATAACTCAGGTTTTCAAAAGCAAGGAAATTGCATTAAGACATATGCTCCTCTTAGCTCTGTGTTCCTGTGATTTCCTGTAGATGCAACAGTTAAAAGAAAGCATTAGTCTCTACACTGATGTCTGCTTTGCTTCTACAATGCCCTTTTCTTCACTTTTATACACCCTTTATGTTATTTCACCCTGGGAGAAGGGAAAGTGTATTTGGTAAATAACTTTGAGAAGTGCTGCATGTTCTGGAGAAGACATAGAAATTTGCTTTATTCTTTTACCTATAGAAAGATTTATGAAATACAGCAGAAAGACAGACTCGACCACAAGGCAGATAGCTGGTTTCCAAACCCTAGAAAATTTCTGAGGTGTTCAAAGCAGAGGTTTTTGTTTAGTCAGTTACAGAAATAAGGGCCAGCCATGAAAATTAGATCTCCAGTTAGATTTGGGAACAGTCACTTGCACTGAAGTTTGGGCATTCTGATCTGCGTTTAGATCCCTATCTGCTACAAAGACTACATTAATTTAGTGTGTTATAACAAGAAAAATTCATTCTTGCCACATACATTAAAAATAAAATTCAAAGACAAACCATTCTTCAAAGGAAACAAGGGCCCCATCTACTGATGTTTAAATGTACTACATTAGCACAGCACTACAGTTCTACCACAGATAAGAAAGGTATTGAAATGAATTGCAAAGACAAATCACTGCATTAACTGTGCTGCATTTCTCTGGTATCTTTCTTACAGGTAAAAACAAAAAGGTTTTTGGCCATTGGGTCAATCTTTTCCACGGATGATGAGAGCTTTACCAGTGAAAAAACTGGGAGACTAGGAAGGAAATTCAGGCAGGCACCTGAATTTGCACAGCAATAAAATAAGGGGATATAGGCACTCCTATACATAGCAAACCAAAATTACGTCTACACACATACAATGAAAATAATAAATTATTACTATTTAAATCTCACCCAAAATGCTAAAATTATGAATGGTCAAAATGTCCAAAACCACAACAGAGACACTAAAGCAGAACTTCAAGGGCAAGGATGAAAGCAGACATCTGGGAAATGTAAAAGTCAAACTTTTCTAAAGTTTAAAACATCTTGTTAAAGAGTCTAATGGTTGTTTATTGAAAGTTCTTAAAACTAAGCACTGTTTTATTTACAGAAATCCCATACATAGCAGACTTTACATTATCTTTCAGCAAAAAATGGTAAGGAGCTTAACAAAGACAAAACAGATGTCCTTATTACGGACAAGAATATTCCAAACTTTGTATCAACAAAGAGCCGGCAGCTGAATTTATTATCTCATATGACTATATTCTGCAATAAAACGTATATCATCTTGGAAGTAGTAAAACATTTCTGTTTATACAGCTACAACATAGAAAATGTTCACTCTGATACACCTGGATGAAACATGTGTCTGGCCTCTCTACCCAAGCCTGTTAGTGTGGCAAACGAACCCCTGATTGAAGCTGAAAAAAGCACTAAAGAAACTCACTTCTCTGCTTCACTCCTGGACTAGCCAGAACTGCAGCCAGAGCAAGCTCAGTGTTTGCTTGTACAAGCTGTCCTACACCCCAGAACTGTAACTCTACTGTGGAGAATTCTGGAGTCTGCTTTACAGAAGCATAGAATCACAGAATCCCTTAGGGTCATCGAGTCCAACCATAACCTAGTTAATCCTACCTAAACGGGTTTCTGTGCCCTAGATCTTGTTTTCATCTACGATGCTGAAGGTCACCACCAGGCCAGACAGTCAGTGTTACAGGATAAAATCCCACAAATCCCCGACTTCCTCAGAAAATAAGAAATACATAATATAATTCCAGTAAACTTTATAATATAATGATAAGAGCTACGCAAATGTACTAGACATGCATGCACCTTACAAAATTCTTAGTCTTCACTACCAAAACCCTGTGAAACTTTAAATGATTTCCAGTTGGGCAGTGGTCAGAAGGCAACATGCAAAACATCTCACTGCATGGATAAAAACGATAATTAGAAACTCGGTGGCTACTGAATTCTTCAGTAAGCCTGAATATAATCCACACAATAAACAACACTGGCCTGGCTTTTGACTGAATAAATTAAAATTCAAAGTAGTCTGAATATAGTTCCAAGATGCGCTACCAAAGTTCAAGAGACAAAATGAAACTATAAATAAAACTACTTCCTCAGAGAATAATTAGACCTAGACTGGTTTTCTGGCAGTTTCTTATAACTGTAACTTTAGTAGAGTTCCTTCCATCAGCTTTTGTATTATAAACCTATTTAGAGATGTCCACACTCTGATTACTGAAAAGTAAGTACTTCAAGCTGAAATGTGTTGAGTGAGGGATCTGTCTGGTGGAGTCGCTAGACAACCTTGCCCATCTCAGAACAAGAGAGCATAAGACTGAGGTCCAGCTCCCTGGATACAGAATTACCTCAAAACAAATTCTATCATTTACTTTAAACACCAGCATTCAGATGCTTTTTTATAGAGCGTCCCTTTTTGGGCAGATTGTTATTTGGTTGATGATTATCACTCAAAAGAGAGGAAAACAAAAGCTGTCAGAAATCCGCGTGTTCAAAAAAGTGCCTAGGAAAAATATGAGCATTCTCATTCTTGATCACAGATAACACAAAGTAACTTTACTATCCCACTTCATTAGATCAGATATCCATCTCCAATGTGATAATACACATTGGGAAAAGTAATTATATCTGCATCAGTTATGACCATGTTACAAACAAAGCCGCTGCAACTGAATGTTGTCAAAAGTGAATCTGCTGCTTTGGGTGAAGCTACATGTTACATGGAGAGCTGATCCCACTGGTGACTGCTGCCCAGAAAGGAAAATCTCAACTCTGTCATCTGCTCACAACTGCGTGCTCCTCACCACACACTCCTGCCTCTGGTTCCTCCTGGACCTCAGCTCTTCCAGCAAGACAAAACAGTGGAAAACTGACCCAGCAAGCAAAGCGGATAGGGCAGGAAAGGGTAGGACAGGGCAGGACAGGATCAGCCTACGGAATGAAGTCCACTAAAGAGTCTGACAAGCACCAGAGCCTGTGCAAGGAGGCTGCGGGTCTTCAAAACTAGGAGGAAGCCTGGGGAAGTGAAGGCAACTCCCCCTTTTGGCAGTGATAGCACAGCTGGGGTAATAATTTGACCCTCAACTCTTCAGCTGTGCTGCTGCATTTCTGCAGCATTCAGGAACCAATGTATTGTGAATAGTGCCCTGACCCTAACACTCGTTGCTCCTTCCCAGGCACGCCAGTGTTTCACTGTGGGGTTTGTACATCTGCCTGGGAATTTCACAGTATCTCATCACACAGTAGGTGGAAAACAAAACTGGCTAGGAATGATAACATCCAGTAAGTACTTACTTCCACTGCAATCTTACAACCTAAATAACTTTCCAAAAAAGCAAGAATTTGGGATCTTGCCTCCATAAATGCTTCAGTTAAAAACCAAAACCGGGTATATGCTCAAGTTAACATGCATTTCAGTCTCACTGACTATTATGACATGAAACATCTAACAAAGACCCATTTAAAATGAACAGCGTTAGGATCTACTTATGTCCCAAGCACCACAGACGAACCAAGAACTCAAGTGGCTGGCTATTTCAATGCTTTTCTTGAGGAAACACCAACATAGATCACGTTCACATATACAGCTGCCTTGCAAATCTGAGCTACTTCAATTGGCATTGTACATTTCCAAAGGCAAGTAGCTACAATCCCAATAAACAAATCCCTGCTTCTTATTGCCTCATAAGGCATCTTTTTAAATTAATGCAATGACGTGTTTTCAGCTCCTTAAAGTTTTAAACTGACATAAATTTCATAATGGTTTTCCCTTTCAACTCTCATACGCCTACATTGTTTTATATGACATTTCTTACAACTGTCCCCTTTGTATTTTATTTTGCCTTTGTGAAGTCAGTTAACATTCTCTGAGGAAGACGTAATATTGAATAAAAAGAAATACATACTTCGGATAACCAGAAAATATGAGAGCTGTAGCTCAGCAGAACTGGGAAGACATAATTTTGAAAATTGGTGAAATACTTCACAAATGTATTTTAACAATTCCTGATTTATATTTCAATCAGGTCAATATTTATTTTCTCTTCTTTTGTGCCTTCCTCAACCCATCAAACCACATTTTAGCTTTATAAGGGAAAACACAGCATTCAAGAAATCTGACTGGCAGACATAAAGACTGGCAGGCACAGAGGGTGCCTGTTTGATTTAATAACGATGACTTACAGCGTTGTTTTGAAATACCCATGAAACAGAATGGAACTCTCTAACCTAGTATTTTATACCAGTGCTTATGTTTGGAAGAAACAGCCCTATTTGGGCTGCTTTTGGTCTCTTTTGGAGGCATCTATTGATGCTTACTAACATGTTAATGAACAGCATTGCAGCGGTGAAAGTACTGAATACGAGGCTTTCTGGAGCTCATTAGTACTTCTCTTTCATCAGCCAAAGGAGATGCCAGAATATGACACCTGGAAACGTGCTGTCTCTGAAGTGCTCCCAGCCACTGCTGGACCACAGAGCAACACAAGGGGTTGAAATGAATGAACATCATCACAAATAAGACTTACACAGACTTCGCAAACACATAAAAAGGAAAAAGCTGACTGAAGTTACAGGATAAAAGGAGAATTCCCATTACTTTTGTCTTTAGTTCGGATCTCACCCAGAGTCCTCTTGTCTTAAGGATAGTGCACTGTTTGCCATATGCCTAGACATCATTAAAAAGTAGAGCTACCCTTTATTTATCAATAGCTCTACAACTCCATGTCTTGGGACATGCATAGTTTTCTTTTGGACAGAGGGAACATTGTGCACGGTGTGTTGTGGAGCTGCTAAAGTTTAAACAAAAAACAACAGCAATAACTAACTATGAAATAAGAAAATACTTCGACATCAAACTCACAAATGAGGGAAGGTTAACTTCATTTTGAGATGGATATCAAGTTTGAGAATCCAGGTGTGTATGTGGATGTGTGATTTTTAAGTCTCCCTTGCCTCCTACGAACTTCAGGTATACCAAGGAAACACTTGAAAAAGTATTTTGTCCCTGTATCAGCAATTTGGTCCAAACGTTTCCCTTCCCAAGGAACCGCAACTATTGTTTATGTGATGGCTGGGTAGGAGCTTTCTACCACTCTAAAGATATCTCGTCTCTTACTATGAAATGACCCTTAAAATTGTTATTGCATTAGATTATAACTGTAGTGTATTTAGCTGTGAAATTGCATGGACATTTTTGTGCCTCTACATTTCTAAGTACTCTCCCTCCTTGTTAAGTCAACCAGCATTTTGTTTTCAGTGTTCAGCGCTGACTCTCCACAAAGACAGCAGCGAGCAGGCACCTGCACACTGTCCCTCTGCTCTTTCACGCAGAGTTTATGTCTGCTTCTTCTTGGGTTTTGTACTCTTTCAGAGCAAGGCTCTCTGCTCTCTCCATACAGAGGAAACCTTGCAATAACAATGTCCAATAACCCAACTATAATATGCTCAGAGGAAATTGATAGTGCTGTCAAATCTCATTATTTTCCTATGAATCTTGTGATATTTGCTATTTTCCTCAAAGCCCTGACTGCTGAAATCATATGAATGAATGTAAATCTGAGCTTCCATTAAAAAAGCATCTAGATTTCTCAAACATTAAGTAAAACNAACACTCAGATTTGACAAGTAGTGTAAATTGGCTAAAATCCTCCAATAGATGTTGGGCACTACAAAGGAAGGAACAAGGGCAAAAAGTGGGGGAAATTCTCCCACTCAGGACATGAATCAGCTCCCAGGAGGGCGTTTCTGCCTAGAGTTAGTGCAGTAGTGCCGAATGGAGCTTCCCTGCCAAGCCCATCTTTGCTCCCCCAAGGGCTGCTGCACTTCAAGGTCCGGAGCTTTGAACTATCCAAAAAGCACTGACTACTTTGTACATCCAGATATTTCTTTTTGTCTGTGGATCCTACAAGTACAGGATGTGGTTACTTCAGAAGGGCCAAAAATTTCTCTCTGCACAAGTAAAGTGAGGTTTTATTTTCAATGGCTATAACAAAACCGTACATCATTTGTGAGCCAGTTGGTAACAGAGACTCCCACAGCAATATAGAGAACTGTTCACAAGTGCTATCATGAACACAGGATCTGGTACTGATATTGCTTTTCCCCATGTGGAATTATTTTTTAAAATTAATTAATAATATACTTAACATAAATGAGGTGAAAGAAACAGTAACCCACCAAGCTTGCAGTTTAAGCCACAGAAAGGACATAGATGTGAAAGCCCAGATGCTGGGATGACTGATGTTTAGGAAAAGAAAAAAGCATTTTCTTATAATTAATTTTTAATTTATTTTGTACACTGAGAAGAATGGAATAATGTGCTTAGCATGCAGCGACTCACAGGCCTAGGGCCACAATCCCAGCCTTTCTGCCCATACCCCCACATACTTGCCCTCGCACTGGAGGTGCAGGAAGGCAGCCTGGGCCTCAGTGACGCTCCTCGACAACATTAACACAACACAATTTGTTCTATCTCACACAACCCCAGATTTAGTGGGAGACACGTCATGCTTCCTCCACTCTATTTCAGGGAATCTTATTAGTCTACAATACATAGTTCTCCATGTAAATTCTACAGAGAGGGAGAAAAACTAACAGAAAATATCTTACCAGATGGAGAAAATTGAAACATTACCCTTGTTTCTTTGCCAGCACAGATCCATTCTGACAGGTTGGAAATGATTTATGGTTGGGGAAGCATGGAGGAAGAGAGTATGGGGAGAAGGAGACACACTTACACTAGCAGAGATATTATTAATTGCTGTACGATGTTCAAATCTTTGCATTGCTTTGCATGCAATTAGTTACAAGGCTTACATATGCAGCAATGTTTGCATGCTGATCTCTGCATGAGACAAATAAACCTCGAGTATATGATGCATGTTAAAAATTGCTTTCAAGCCACTGTAGAAGACATTGTGGTAAAGAAACAATACAATATGGCAGCTCAAAAGCTGAATTCAAGGAAACAGATTACCTTTGAATATATGAATAGGTAAATACTACAGCATGTCCAAGATTAATACTAATCGTTACAATTTTAATATATAAAACTTTACAGATATTGCTACCCAGCAGTGATCAGGCAGATATCTAGTCTTTGTAAATTAAAACCAGATATTTTTCTGTATCTAATTGATTTTCACATTACATTAGGCAGCCAAAGCTGCAACCTTCCATGACATAGTATCTAAATAAACATTTATTAAAGTATTTTAATTAGAATAAGAGGGAAAATATTGTTTCCAATTATGTTTTCAGAAGGAAAAAAATCAGAGCTATTAAGAATTAATGTAAACATAGGTGTAATGTAACATTTAAGGCAATAATTATGCCATTTGATTTATAGAATGTGAGTTATTTCTATTTCCTATACTTTTAAAAGAGGATTGCTTATGCATTTATTGCCTCTTGCATCTTATGGCTTTGATCTTGGAAAAATAATAAGAAGGGACGCTCTAAAATGTGAATAGTGATTTTACAAACTGAGGCATATCTGTGTCGAGCAGAAACTCATAGAATTTATCTTATACATGCACAGGACATAATGGTCATTAATAACATTTCTCATCCAGGGCAGGAGTGGCTCCCACTCTGAACTGCTGAGGTGCTTTGTCTGGGCCCAAGTGACTGGGCTTCTGTCATTTCCCTTGGAATACTAACCAGGCAAAAACTTATTCCCAGGGGATTCGGCATGGATTGTTAGAGTCTCCAAATGACTTATAATTTTTTTGCTATATACACGTACATACCTGCATGCCTCTATTCTTTTTTATGGAACAGTGAATTTCAGATCCTGACATGATTTAGCACAGGGAGGTTGAGTCAGGCACAGCACGCTGGTATAATCTACAGTTTGTAGTACTGATAAGTTCTCATGCATTATTGAAGGCATACATTTCTTGATAGTATAGTTCCACACCACCAGATATATACACATGAAGGGGAATTAGTTTATACCTCACAAACCAGGCACGACTTGGAGTGAAAGTGATGACAGCATCTTCTTCGCTTCAGCCAGGAGCTGGCAATCCCATGACTGTCACTGCAGGGAAGCAACCAGGGAGTCTTCTGTGCCTTTTAGTTTAAGACATTATCACTAACCAAGAGCTGCTGGAAGAGTTTCTGGCTGTCATATAAAAACTGGCTCACTGTTCTTGACACTGACATGATCTTGTAGAGACACTACAAGAGTGACTGGTTAAGGAAGATGAGTTTCCTGCATCTTTTAAAACAGCAGCTAAATCCTGGCCCAAGGAAAGAACTTTTGAAATGGGCATTTCAGTAATGAACACATGCCTGCGCCATGGCTGACCCAGCCACATCAGGTGTCCGTCTTTCCCTTGATGACTGTTGACCAGTTTGGAGCAAACCTCAAAGTACTGGGATTAGGAAATGAGAGCAGGAGTATGCCATTTCAGTCTTCTCTGGGAGTCAACGCAAACACAGTGCACGACTTAACATAATACCTGAGGTTCATCGACTTCATACCCTTTAACAATACATATACTGCTTCAAAGTAACTGAATACAGACACCTTTCTTAAACAAAATTTAGGCAGTCCTACTCAATGCTTGTTACCTTAAAAACTCTTCTGAGTCTGCCTGTTAACTAGTGCCTTCATTTTCCTCTCCAAAAATTTCTCTTTTGAGAGAATTCATTTGTTCCTAGATACCTCCATAAAGAACACTGTTTTTGTGCCCTTCACTGTAAAAGCATTCATGGACAGGTGAAAGAAGAGAAGGAAAAATGCTAGTCCCAATCTAGACCTTCCAGAGGTGGATGAAGTTGGTAGAAAAGAACTCGTGGTCAGACAAATATCTTGGAGATGTAGACACTTTCCCTGGATAAAAACAGTATTCTCAAATACAAATGTGTCTCATTCATCTCTCTTTTCAGCTCCAAGAGGCTAGTCCCTGTCATTTCTCATTTTTGTGTCATCATTTACTTGCATTCTCTTTCTCCTCCATCAACTGTTTCTACAAGTCTGTAACATTCCAACCATAAAAATCAAATGTCTAATATTTCCCATTCATATCCTCTCACAGACTACATGACTGCTATCCTGCCAGCACCCTTCCATTCCAGCTCCAGTTTCAATCACTGCAGCATTACAGCACAAAGCAGAGAGTGTGGCCACACCATCTCCATCCTCCCTGCCACTCATTTTCAAGGCTTACTCAAAAATGTCCACGGAGTCTACGCTCACTTCTAGTCCACACCTTACTACAATCTACCGACACTGAAAGAGCTGATATCCTCCTTGTTCTCCCTTTAAAAAAAAAATCACTGTCTTCTTCAGGGCAAATATTTCACAACACAACATGGCTACAGTAAGTAAATTCATATTTAGTTTCTTAAATTAGTAAGCACTTAGATTTTAAATGCTAAGTGCTCAGCTGTTAGAACATTTAACAGCTTAACTTCAGTTACTTGTTTCTTAAAATCTTAGTTTTGGCTCTCTTTCACACATTTCACTTACACAAATATAATGACTTATTCAGCAGAGAATGCCTGTAACCACCCTGTGTAACAGATCACCTATTTTGCCTTTGCATCAAGCGTTCCATACATAATCCTGTCACTATCTTCACAGGAGGAGGGGATATGACAAACTTGACACTTCTGAAGTGCTTTTAAATTATAATTTATTTTAATTAACATTTCCTATTTTACAAATGTTTTACTGTAAGCACACATTCTAAATGTTTTATGCTAAATCTATGACTAAATTCTGTTTGACCTTTTTTTTTTTTTTAAGTCTTCTACATCAGGGACATCAGAGTCAGAGTCCTTTCAGATTTTAAAGAATAAAACTCTGCTGGAGCTCAGAGACAATAATATCCATTTCCCTGAGTTAGCACTGGTGGACTTGAACATACCCTCTTGCGATGGAACTTGTAGTACGTGGTATTTTTTCCATGTTTATTTTTAAGGC